>CAKOES020000041.1:31214-65273 GCA_933207985.1 Pelobates cultripes
TTAGTTCTACATGACATTTTAACTGTCAATGTCATAATACTGCTTGCTTTTACTGCAATAAAATACGCATTTGTATTCAGCAAAGTCTCACGTGTAAAACAGTACCCCCTATGTACAAGTTTTATGGCGTTTTGGGAAGTTACAGGTCAAATATAGCACGTTACATTTGAAATTGAAATTCGCCAGATTGGTTACGTTGCCTTTGGGACTTTATAGTAGCCCAGGAATGAAATTTACACCCATAATGGCATACCATTTGCAATAGTAGACAACCCAAGGTATTGCAAATGGGGTATGTCCAGTCTTTTTTAGTAGCCATTTGGTCACAAACACTGGCCAAAGCTAGCGTTAGTATTTGTTTGTGTGAAAATGCAAAAACCGCCAATTTTGGCCAGTGTTTGTGACTAAGTGGCTACTAAAAAAGACTGGACATACCCCGTTTGCAATACCTTGGGTTGTCTACTATTGCAAATGGTATGCTATCATAGGGGTAATTTTCATTCTTGGGCTACCATAGGGTCTCAAAGGCAACGTAACCAATCTGGCGAATTTTAATGTGAAAAAATGAAACGCAAGCCTTATATTTGACGCTGTAACTTTTGAAAACACTATAAAACCTGTACATGAGGGGTACTGTTGTACTCGGGAGACTTCACTGAACACAAATATTTGTGTTTCAAAACAGTAAAAAGTATCATAGCAATAATATTGTCCGTTTAATGCTGTTTGTGCGCGAAAAATGCAAAAAACGTCACTTTTACTGGCGATATCATCGTTGTAATACATTTTACTGTTTTGAAACACTAATATTTGTGTTCAGCGAAGTCTCCCGAGTAGAACAGTACCCCCCATGTACAGGTTTTAATGGTGTCTTGGAAAGTTATAGGGTTAAATATAGTGCTAGTAAATTAAATTCCCTTTACTTTCGGCATGGGTTGTCAGGCAGGTCCCGCTAATTGTAATTAATTAGGATACCTAATTATGTAAAAATATTACATAAATATATGTGTAGAATTAATATATGTATATATATACATATGTGTATATATACATATATATATATATAATTTTTTTAAATATTTTTATTTATATATAGGTGTATATATAGTGATATATACGTATATATTTATGTATATAGATATATATATTATTTCGTTCTACGTGTATTTTGATATAAATATATATATATATATTAATATCACAATACAGTTAGAACGAAATAACAAACATCTATATATTTTTTAATTATTTATTTTTAATTATTTTTTAAATTTATTTTACGTATTTACATTTTTTTTATATTATATATAAATATATATATATATATATATATATAACAATAATTATATATATATATTTAATTAGTATCAGTCTACGTGTAATTCAATAGTAATATATATATATATAAATAATTATATATATTAATATTTAAATACACTTCGTGTATGTGTAAATGTGTGTGTGTGTGTGTGTGTGTATATATATATATATATACTTAGATCATATATATAATATATATGATCTAAGTATATTTTATATGTAACTGTAATTTTTTTTTTTTTAAACTAATATTTTTTTTTTTTTACAGGAGAGGGGGCAGAGACAGTGTCAGCCAGTGATTTTACATCACTGGCTGACACACAGGATCAGTGATCACAGTGACTGCCTGTCACTGTGATCACTTCCTGCAGATTGGGTAATTGGCCACAGGGGGGAGTGCCTGGGTGGTACAAGCACTCCCCCCTTCCAATCTGCAGGGGGATCTGTGTGCCAGTTACATGTGTCAGCCAATAGGCTGACATGTGTCAGCCAATAGGCTGATCGCAGTGACAGGCTGTCACTGCGATCAGAGCGCTCTGAGATCGCAGTGACAGCCTGTCACTGCGATCTCAGAGTTAGCAGATCGCGGTCACTGACCCCAGGGGGACTGCCTGGGGGGCCAGGTAAGTCCCCCGACCGCGATCTGCATGGGGTAGCCGCTGGCCACGTGTGTCAGCCGATTTGAAATCGGCTGACACACGTTAAAAACTGATCGCAGTGACAGCCTGTCACTGTGATCAGTGACTGCAGATCGCGGTCACCGGCCACAGGGGGGGTTGCCTGGGGGGCCGGGCATCCCCCCTGACCGCGATCTGCAGAGGGCGACTAGCGCCGGCCACATGGGCGGCCATTAAAGTGAGGGCGTACTATTACGCCCGCCGGCGTTTAGAGCCGGCTCCTGCAGGGCGTAATAGTACGCCCTCCGTCCTTAAGGGGTTAAATGGGCACTATTGTCACCAAAACAACTTTAGCTTACTGATGCAGTTTTGGTTTGTAGATCATGCCCCTGCAGTCTCACTGTTCAATCGTCTACTTTTTAACAGTTAAATCACTTTGTTTATACAGCCCTATTCACACCACTTTGCATGTGACTTACACAGCCTTCCGAAACATTTCCTGTAAAGAGTCATCTAATGTTTACACTTCCTTTATTGTAAATTCTGTTTTATTTAGAATTTCTCCTGCTCTGTTATTAGCATGCTACACCTTGCAGGATCCTGCCGGATGCAATTAAAGTTCAATCAACAGAGCAGGAAATACAAATCTTTAAAGTAAGTTATTTTACCATGCGATTATAGAGAAAAATGAACCTACCATAAGGAAAGATAATCATAAACGCTGGTGCTCTTTTACTTCTGATGGATGGTTCACTGAGTGAAAAAATGTCATAGGAGTAGTATCTAAACAGCATTTCCAAATTAGGTCTTCTTTAAACTATTTTTTCACACTCTTCTTTAACCCCTTAAGGACACATGACATGTGTGACATGTCATGATTCCCTTTTATTCCAGAAGTTTGGTCCTTAAGGGGTTAAAGTAAACACTTTTTTTTTTCAAAGCTATACTTCTCTTTATCTACATGTATAGTGAAAAAGAGTATATTTTCTATACAACTGGCTGGATAAAAGATAAAATGTTACAAAATACAAATATACATATTTGGTCATGTTATAATATATTTACCATAATAATTACCATCTTTAATGATGCTCACACACTCTTTCAGATTAGTGGTTTTAATTGTTTTTTGCTAGTTAATAAACCAAAATAGAAAAATATTTAGCATTTAAGAAAGCAAAGGGAAAAATTACAAAACGTAGCCACTTCTATTTCAATTGTGATGACACAAAAACAAAGTTCATTGTCAGTTTCAGATTTTTTTTGTATGTGTATTCACCTAAACGTCTTCATTAACCCCTTAAGGACACAGCTTCAGAAGCTTGACTTACGCTTAATGACACAAGCAATTTTTGCTTTTTCTTGCTGTTTGCGTTCAACTGCAATTTGCATCTCTCTCATTTATTGCACCGACACATATTATATACTGTTTTTTAAAGGACAGAAAGGGCTTTAATTTGATATAACATATATATATATATATATATATAAATGCTTACTTATTATAAAAAAAATACAGAAAAATGCAAAAAAAATGAAAAATATTGTTTTTACAGTTTTTGCAATAATAATGTGTTTGCAATAATAATGTGTGCATAATTAGTGCAGGTTAAGGAAAGTAATTAAAAATAAATTTATTTATTTGTTCTGATTTACAGAATATATAATGTGTCTGGGATTTTAAGTTTTTTTTTGTAGTTACAGGTCACAAAGCACAAGGAGTAAAATAAACTTTTAATGTGGAGCGATTTTAGAATTTGGTATGTTTGTCTTGTAAGCCTAATAGCCATAAAAGAAAACAAAATTGCCACACAAAAGTATATATTTATATAAGGTAGACATCACAGGCTATTTACCTAAGGTGGTTTTGACACTTTCTACATAGCCATTTCACCGCCAACCTCTGCTAAATATTGGAGTAAAATTTAGTTTTTTGGGGTTTTTGGCACACAAACTTATAACAAAGAACTTCTCATGTTTATTTTGTAAAGTTGGTGTGTGCTATTCCTGTACAAAGTTTTATCTTGTGTTCAGTTACATCTGCTGATTAAAATGACACCCCCATTGTATGTCTTTGGCACTATTTCGTGAAGTTACAGTGCCATTTAGGTGACCTGTCCTTTTCTGTATTCACAGTAGATTTTTGAGAGACGGATTTAATGAGCCTATGCATCCATTTGGGGTATTATAACAGTTTGACTGTTCAATAAAAACCCACAAAGGCCTACCATTTGTAAAAGTAGACACTCCAGGGTATCTCATAAGGTGCATATTGTGCCTTAACATGCTCCCATTTTTTCACCAATATATGCCAAATTATGTGGTAAAAAATTATTTTGTGCGTTTTTTACATATGGATTGCATTTTTGCTAGGCATTTTGTATATTTCACATGTGCCACTAAGTTTAAACCCCCCAAATTATGCTCAGCTAAGTCTTCTGAGTAAAATGACACCCCCATTGTATGTCTTTGGCACTATTTCGTGAAGTTACAGTGCCATATAGGAGACCTATCCTTTTCAGTATTCAAAGTAGAATTTTGAGAGGCGGATTTAATGAGCCTATGCGTCCATTTGGGGTATTATAACAGTTTGACTGTTCAAAAAAACCCCACAAAGGCCTACCATTTGTAAAAGTAGACACTCCAGGGTATCTCATAAGGTGCATATTGTGCCTTAACATGCTCCTATTTTTTTCACCAATATATGCCAAATTATGTCGTAAAAAATAATTTTGTGAGTTTTTTACATATGGATTGCATTTTTGCTGGGCATTTTGTATATTTCACATGTGCCACTAAGTTCAAACCCCCCCAAATTATGCTCAGCTAAGTCTTCTGAGTAAAATGACACCCCCATTGTATGTCTTTGGCACTATTTCGTGAAGTTACAGTGCCATATAGGAGACCTATCCTTTTCAGTATTCAAAGTAGAATTTTGAGAGACGGATTTAATGAGCCTATGTGTCCATTTGGGGTATTATAACAGTTTGACTGTTCAAAAAAACCCCACAAAGGCCTACCATTTGTAAAAGTAGACACTCCAGGGTATCTCATAAGGTGCATATTGTGCCTTAACATGCTCCCATTTTTTCACCAATATATGCCAAATTATGTGGTAAAAATAATTTTGTGCGTTTTTTACATATGGATTGCATTTCTGCTAGGCATTTTGTGTATTTCACATGTGCCACTAAGTTCAAACCCCCCAAATTATGCTCAGCTAAGTCTTCTGAGTAAAATGACACCCCCATTGTATGTCTTTGGCACTATTTCGTGAAGTTACAGTGCCATATAGGAGAACTATCCTTTTCAGTATTCAAAGTAGAATTTTGAGAGACGGATTTAATGAGCCTATGCGTCCATTTGGGGTATTATAACAGTTTGACTGTTCAAAAAAACCCCACAAAGGCCTACCATTTGTAAAAGTAGACACTCCAGGGTATCTCATAAGGTGCATATTGTGCCTTAACGTGCTCCCATTTTTTCACCAATATATGCCAAATTATGTGGTGGTAAATAATTTTGTGCGTTTTTTACATATGGATTGCATTTTTGCTAGGCATTTTGTGTATTTCACATGTGCCACTAAGTTCAAACCCCCCAAATTATGCTCAGCTAAGTCTTCTGAGTAAAATGACACCCCCATTGTATGTCTTTGGCACGATTTCGTGAAGTTACAGTGCCATATAGGAGACCTATCCATTTCAGTATTTACAGTACAATTTTGAGAGATGGATTTAATTGGCCTATGCTTCAATTTGGGAAATTTTTGCAGTTGGAAAGTTCAAAAAAAACCCACAAAGGCCTACCATTTCCTAAAGTAGACACCCCAGGGTATTTCAAAAGGCATATTTTAAACCTTAGCGTTGGATCATTTTTTTGTTAGTTTGTACCAAGTCTAGTTACAATGAGCATTTTTTCTGCCTTTTTGACACACACTTGGAGTTGTTACTGTATATTTTGTAATCCTTATGTGCAGGGCCGGACTGGGAAAAAAATTAGGCCCGGGAATTTTTCAATCAGAGCGGCCCCCTAAGAAGGGGGCGGGGCCAGAGAGTGTGTGTTTTGTCATCACTAATGACAACACGCCCCCTCTCAAAGTGAGCATGTTGGTTCAATGCCCAGAGCCCTGCTGAAGAGCTCTGGCATTAGAAAAAGGCCCTGAATTTGTTCTGCCCAGCGCAAGCAAATGTAATAACATGCTTGTGTTGTGTTTGCTTTTAAATTGTCTCTGGTGTCTCCACAAGTGGGATACCAGAGGACAAATGGAAAGTGCATGGTGCATATGTTTGGAGCCTGCTTGTGGGATTGCGTGTGTGTAGAGTGTGGTGTGGTATTGTGTAAATAGGTCAATTTTTATTTGTGTTTGTGGTGTAATATGTGTGGCTAGGGGCTGTAGAGAGTGTGTGTATAGGGGGCATAGTTTTATAGGGGATGCAGCGAGTGTGTGCATACGGGCTGAAGTGTGTGTGTATAGGTGACTTAGTGTGTGTAGGGGTTGCAGAGAGGGTGTGTTTAGAGAATGTTGTATGTGTTTGCTGACAAGGAATGTAGTGTGTGTGTGTAGGAGATCTACTGTGTAAAGGACCGTGTGTGTGTGTGTATAGAGGATAAAGAGTGCATATAGAGTAAGGGATCTAGTGTGTATCTGGAGCGTAATGTGTGTAGTGGTGCAGTGTGAGGGGTGCTGTAGTGTGTGTGTGTGTGTGTGTGTATATATATATATATATATATTTGGACTTATTGTATGTGTGAGGGGCGCAGTGTGTGTATGTAAGAGGGGTGCTGTATGTGAGGGTGTTTTTATCTGCTGTCACATTCTAGGTTTCTAATTTTCTTTGTCTGTTAACTCACTGAGGGTTATTTTATATATATATATATGTGTGTGTGTTGTATATGTGTGGGAGTGTGCTGTGTGTGTGAGTGAGGGTGCTGTGTGTGTCTGGGTGCTGTGTGTCTGGGGGGTGCTGTGTGTGTCTGGGGGGTGCTGTATGTCTGGGTGCGCTGTGTGTCTTGGTGCGCTGTGTGTGTCTGGGGGTGCAGTGTGTGTCTGGGTGCAGTGTGTGTGTCTGGGTGCTGTGTGTGTGTCTGGGTCCTGTGTTGGGGGTGCTGTGTGTGTCTGGGGGCTGTGTCTGGGGGGTGCTGTGTGTGTCTGGGGGGTGCTGTGTGTCTGGGGTGCTGTGTGTGTGTCTGGGGGGTGCTGTGTGTCTGGGGGGTGAGTCTGGGGTGCTGTGTCTGGGGGTGCTGTGTGTGTCTGGGGGGGTGCTGTGTCTGGGGGTGCTGTGTCGGGGGGTGCTGTGTTTGTGAGTGAATGTATTTTTTTATTTAAATTTAAATATTTTTTTTTACTAATAAAAAAAAAAAAATATTTCCCCCCCTCCCTTCTTCTCTACCTTTATCCTGGGAGGGGGGAGGAGATCCGTTCTGTCATGCTTCCCTGGTGGCCCAGTGGTGAGAGTGAACTCTAACCTGCAGGTTAGAGTTCACTCTCGCGAGATCTGAGCGTTGCCGTGGTAACCGCGGCAACGCTCAGAATCTCGCGAGAGGACCCGGCGGAGCTGCTTGTTAGAGCTCCGCCGGGTCCTCTCTCCTCCCTCCCTCCCCAGCCGGCGGCCGCATTTCCCTGCCTCTGGGCCGGTGAGGGAGATCTTTGATCTCCCCACCGGCCCATGGAGGCGCACAGCAGGGCCGGCGCTCAGATAGATCCTGTGATCTCCCCTGCCGGCCTCGGCCCCACGGCCATCGCGGCCCACCGGGCATTTGTCCGGTATGCCCGATGGCCAGTCCGGGCCTGCTTATGTGTGCTATGGCAGTAGAACACCTAATATGTTGCTCAGCTATGTCCTCTTAATGCTGCAATACCCCCATGTGTACCCTTTTCAGGGATATGTGGATGTTGAAGGGGCACATTGGAGACCAAGCCATATCAGTTTTTACCGAACTTTGAATTTTGAAGCTCGGCCCATGTGCAATTTCCAAGCATCTTAGCAGGTTTTAAGTTCAAATTACCCCACAAAGGCCTACCATTTTTTAAAGTAGACACCCCAGGGCATTTCAAAAGGCATATTTTAAACCTTAGCGTTGGATCAATTTTTTGTTAGTTTGTACCAAGTCTAGTTACAATGAGCATTTTTTCTGCCTTTTTGACACACACTTGGAGATATTGCTGTATATTTTGTAATCCTTATGTGTGCTATGGCAGTAGAACACCTAATATGTTGCTCAGCTATGTCCTCTTAGTGCTGCAATACCCCCATGTGTACCCTTTTCAGGGATATGTGGATGTTGAAGGGACACATTGGAGACCAAGCCATATCAGTTTTTACCGAACTTTGAATTTTGACGCTCGGCCCATGTGCAATTTCCAAGCATCTTAGCAGGTTTTAAGTTCAAATTACCCCACAAAGGCCTACCATTTCTTAAAGTAGACACCCCAGGGCATTTCAAAAGGCATATTTTAAACCTTAGCGTTGGATCATTTTTTTGTTAGTTTGTACCAAGTCTAGTTACAATGAGCATTTTTTCTGCCTTTTTGACACACACTTGGAGTTGTTACTGTATATTTTGTAATCCTTATTTGTGCTATGGCAGTAGAACACCTAATATGTTGCTCAGCTATGTCCTCTTAATGCTGCAATACCCCCATGTGTACCCTTTTCAGGGATATGTGGATGTTGAAGGGGCACCTTGGAGACACATCACTTTCATATTTTTCAAAAGTGGATGCTGGGCCAAAGTGTTATTTTAGCAGCCCAGGACTGCAAATTACCTCTCAAAGACCACATATATTTTTAATTATAAGCAGCTCATCAATTCAAATTATGAACAAGTGCATACTATTTGCTGTGAAAAGGGGGAATAGTTGGCTTAATCCTATCTGGGGGTAGTACCCAGTAATCTGTGTCACGGGCAACGCTGTCACGGATTCCAAAACACAGACAGACTACAAAGAGAGAGAACACAGAGAGAGACACTTGTAATACCGGTCCTTAGAATGGCCGGGCTATACAAGCAGAGAATAGTCAAGGTACAAGCCGAGGTCAAAGGGGTAAAGAGAAACGGAACAACGATAGGACAAGCAGAGGTCAAGGATCAGAGAAGACAGGATAAACGGGAGACAAAGCCAAGATTTGGTAACCAGACAGTTGACTAAATTCAGACCCCAAAACTGGTCTGCTTATTCGGCCTGGGTGTGGAAAACTTTAAAACAGTGGCCAATACATAGGCCGGGCTGAGAGGGGCAATCAGGGCAGTAATAGCTAGTCTCAACTCTTACGCCCCTCTTGTAGCACACCCTGCATCTATTCTGGGGGTTTTTCTTTCTGGGGGTTGATGGAATCTTGAAGCAGAAGTGACCTACCTCCATTCTTCTGCTAGGCTCGACTGATGGTCCCCCTCTGTGGCACTTAAGTAACCCAGAAATGAGCTGAAATTGAAATGAAAGGAATGTGCATTTCAGCTGAGCATTTGCCTTTTTAAAAATAATAAAGGCATTGTGGACTGCCGTCTGCATTATATATATGCCCACTTTTTTATACCATGCCCTGGTTTTGCGCATGATTAGATACGGCTGCATTAGTTGATCGGACAGATCAACTCCCCCCATATGCCGATTATATTGCTGTATGCAGACTGGCACTCGTTTATATTCCTCTCTGCCACGAACTGCGACCCTGCGAGTGTTTTCCCCGTGGATGGTAGTTAGGATGAAAACCTCCTTTTTATCGCGGTACTTGAGTGCCAGCAGTTCATTCTGGCAGAGAGCTGCTGTTTCCCCCTTTTTTAATTTTTTTTCTGCTAGAGCCTTTGGGAAACCTGTGCGACTCTTCCTGATAGTGCCACAGGCAACGGTCTCAAAACAGTACAGCATTTGTAAGAGTGGGATGCTGTTATAAAAGTTATCAATATATAAGTGATAACCATAGTTAAGTAAGGGCATTATTAAATCCCAGACAATTTTCCCACTTGTCCCTATTATATCTGGGCAACCTGGGGGATCAATGTGGCTATCCCTTCCTTCGTATACACGGAAGGTGTATACATAGCCACTGCCACTTTCACATAATTTATAAAATTTGATCCCATACCGGGATCTTTTGGATGGGATATATTGTCTAAATCCCAGTCTTCCCTTATATTTCATGAGAGACTCATCAATTGAAATGTGTTTTTTGGGGGTGTAAATAGTGGCAAATTTTTCATTTAAGTGGGAAATTAGGGGGCGTATTTTATAAAGAATGTCATACTGTGGATGACCTTTTGGGGGGCACTTCATATTGTCATTAAAGTGCATAAAACGCAGTATGTCCTCATATCGCTCCCTATGCATTGTCTGGGAAAAAATGGGGGTATTAAAAATAGGATTTTTAGTCCAATACATTCTAATTGTGGGCTTTTTAACTATCCCCATTAACATTGTCAGTGCCCAGAATTGTTTAATTTCTGGCACACTGGTTGGGTACCATCTCTCTGTCCTGGCGATTCGGGAGTCTTGGCTGCGTGCAAGATATTGCTCCGCATACAGATTTGTCTGGGTAACTACCTCCCCAAAAAAATCATCCCCCAAAAACAGCTCCATACAATCCAGCGCATTATAGCCAGACAGGTCAGCCTGTATGCCAGGATTGGCAGTGAACACTGGGATGTCTGGCGAAAAATGATTAGGGGGTACCCAGTCATCTGTGCCATATTGAACATTAGGGGAATCAGCGATTTCCTCTGATGTTACTGCAGAATCTGGCACATAGTCCCTGTCCCCTGCGTCACTCCCTGCGTCACTCCCTGCGTCACTCTCTGAGGCAGTGTCGGTCGCCTCTGAGTCAGCGGCTAACAGGGCATAAGCCTCCTCTGCGCTATACTTTCGCAACATTGTTAATACAGTTAACACAGAAACAAGAAAACTTTAACTAAATAACTAAACTTTTTTTTTTTTTTTTACCCCTAACTAAATTCCCCAATTAACACTAAATTCCACCCACCCAACTAACTAAATCACAAATTAATAAAATAAAATAATAAAATTGAACCCCTTAGGGTTACAAAAAAAAAAAAAATTTAACCCTTAAGTGTAAAAAAAAAAATAGATCACAGTAAAGTACTGTGACCTGTATATTGATCACTGCTAGCAGTGATCAAGCAGCAGGGAAAGGGTTAATTTTTTTTTTTTGACAGGGGAAAGGGATAGTTAATTTTTATTACACCTTAGCTATTCCTCAGGGACACAATGTAGCACCGATCCGTCTCTCTCCACTTCACAAACCCACAAGAGGTGGAGGGAGGCGGATCAGATGTCCCAGCAGCATTGTGACCGCTGTGACTGGCTGTCACAGCGATCACATGTGCTGGGACATTGCGATTTGCTGTTGCTGGTCTGCCCCTGACTCGGAGGCACCCAGCAACAGCGTTAACCCCGCGATCGCCGGCACTGCGGCGATCGCGGGGTTAATTTTACCGCGTGACGGACGAGGTCCGTCACCCGTCGTTAAGGGCATCCCCAGGATGACAGACCCCGTCCGTCATCCGTCCTGAAGGGGTTAATGAGACACTATAGCCAATCAAAACAAATGTAGTTTAATGAAGCAGTTGTGGTGTATAGATCATGTCCCTGCAGTCTAACTGCCCAGTTTTCTGACATTTAGGAGTTAAATCACTTTGTTTATGCAAACTTCATATCTCCCTGCAAGTAATGTGCACAGCTTTCCTAAGCACTTCCTGTAAAGTGAACTATGATGTTTACACTCCCTTTATTGCAAATTCTGTGTAGTTTACTTTTACCTCCTGCTCTGTTAACTGTTTGCTAGACCTTGCAGGAGACCTCTATATGTTATTAAAGTTCAATTATCAGATATAGGTTAAAAATGTCTAAAGTAAGTTAACACTTGATTAAAATGGAGAGAAAAAATTAATGCAGGCTGTATGTGTTTTAACTCCTAAATGTCAGAGAACTGAGCAGTGTGACTTCAGAGGCATGATCTATACATAAAAATGTCTTAATTAAGCTAAAGTTGTTTTGGAGCTCTGCGTGTCCCTTTAAGTTGTTAATAATTTAAGTTTACAGCAGGGAAAAGAAAAGGAAACCTGTCAGTCTTTAGTAATATTATTTAATTTAAATAAAAAACACACAAAAAACATATCTGTGGGTATTTCACAAAGCCTCTTTTCAATGAAATGCCTTGTTTACCAATCCAGCCATTTTGAATTCCTTTTTTGGTGCCTCTAATCAGGGGCTAGTGTACATTTATGAATCTGGACATAAAGTGCAAGTACCTAACATCTCAATAATGCATAATGGGACTATATCAGATCTTCAAATTCTACATGTTTTATTTTATCAGATAAAATAACTAAAAATTGCTGTCCCATAAATTAGGTGTAAGCCAGGTGATACACTAAAATGAAATTTTATAAATATATTTATATTTATTACAAAATAATACACAAAAGGCTATATTATAGTTAATGTTTTATTTTTAGCAAAAATGTAATTTCTTTTTTAACAAAAAGAAACAGATGAGGTAAAGTAATCTTTGCAATTTCATCGTAGCAGGGAAGAAGGACAGAAAATACATTGACATAATTAGGAGAAGCATTTTATTTCCAAAGAAAAAAAACAAAACAAGGTTGACAGATATACTTTCAGGGACTAATCAAGTGTTCACTTTATTTTTAGTATAAATCAAAACATCTGTGTTTCACATCAACCAATGTTACCCAAAAGAATAAACACTGACAACTGCAGGGAGGTTAAACAAAAATCAGCTTTTTTATGAACAATGCTTCGCATAAATAAACAATATTTCCATATGCATCTAAACAAAGTTGAATAGCCTCTAATTTGGAAATGAAACAACTGGAGCTTGTCACAGAATCACATTTATTCTTTTGCTGGTGAGGAGCAGAAAAAAACCCGAATGCCTTGGATGTAACCTCAATCAGAGACAAGAGGGAATGAAGCTGATTCTCCTAGCTCCCGTTAAAGGCTGAATGATGTTAGGCAACAGTGAAAATGGATTTAAGTGCTATCGGGGAAGGAACAATAAAGTTTTATTCAATCTGCCTGTCAACATGTTCAAAGTATATCATTATATTTATATAAAAAAGAAAAATACCCTTGATCTTTCTTGTGACATCATAACCCTATAAAGCTATAATTTGTGCCTTCTTTCCCACCATATTTAAAATACTGCATATAAATGGGTAACAGCAAATCAGAGCATAATTTTGTCTAAGTAAAACAATGCATCAATCTATCTAAAGGTCAATGAATTAATGAACTCACGACTGTGAACAGGCAGAAGGTGTATTGAAGATCTTAGAAAAAAATAATACTAAATAAAGTCTTTCAATGCTTCTGTTCCATCATTGTTACCTTAACATGAGGCACATGGTACAACAAAATGTTTTTTGCTCAGTACAGCCCCCAACAGGTTCAATGGTTAATTGCAGTTAAAGATCAGATGTAATTACATGCACTGATGCTCTAACTCTTCACATATTGACTCAACAAAAGCTAGCAGAGCATGATGGATAGTGCGGTAAAATGCAGCTAAATTAAAGGGACACTATAGTCACCTGAACAATTTCAGCTTAATGAGGTTGTTCAGGTGAGAACTATAGCTCCCTGCAGCCTTTCTCATGTAAAAACTGTATTTTCTGAGAAAATACAGTGTTTATATTGAAAGCTAGGAACACCTCCAGTTGCAGTCACTCAGAGTGAACCAGAGGGACTTCGGAGTTGATGGTGCCTCCATCCACTCAGATCTGGTGTCAGCAGAGCACAGGGCAGCACTGTGCACAGCATCCTGTGATTCAGTATCTCCTCCCTCTCCGTGCAGACACTGAACTTTCCTCATAGAGATTCAGTGATTCAAATCATCTCTATGAGGAGATGCTGATTGGCCAGGGCTGTGTTTGAATCATGCTGGCTCTGCCCCTGATCTGCCTCTTTGTCAGTCTCGACCAATCCTATGAAGAAACACTGTGATTGGATCAGGCTACCACATGTCAGCAGACTGCTTGTTTTTCTGAGTCTAACAGCATGCAGATTTACAGATTCAGGCTTGAATACAGTAAGATTTGTACTATATTTATGGAGGCATGAGAGGCCCAGGGGGGCTAGATGGTGGTGTTAACACCATAGGGTCAGGAATACATGTTTGTGTTCCTGACCCTATAGTGATCCCTTAAAGTGTACTGGTAATAAAAATGAGACAAGCGGGAACTATACAGCATCTAAAGGTATAAAAGTGTGTTTGAGTCTTTGTAGGCAGGAAAAAGAACATTAAACTTAACTTAAAGGACCACTAAAGTGCCAGGAAAACAAACTCATTTTCCTGGCACTATAGGGCCTTTAGGTCCCCCCCACCCTCAGGGTCCCACTCTCGTCGGGCTGAAGGTAGAGGAAGTGGTTAAACTCTTACCTTTCTCCAGCGCTGGGCTCCCTCAGCGCTGGGGAACTTTCCTCCCTCTTCAAACGTCAGCGCTGAATTTCTCAATGCTTTTCTATGGACGTCACCGTCTTCTCACTTTGATTTTCACAGTGAGAAGCGCGGAAGCACCTCTAGCGGCGGTCAGTGAGACAGCCACTAAAGGCTGGATTAACCCATATGTAAACATGTTTACAGCTGCAGGGTTAACCTTAGACGGACCTGGCACCCAGACCACTTCATTGAATGGTCTGAGTGCCTATAGTGGTCCTTTAAATGACAAAGGTTTTTTTTAAATAATTTGCTGGCCCTGCTTGATACTCTTTTGATCTCCATTTTGCAGGCATTGTTGTCAAATGTTTTGTTTTGATCAAGATACCGAGGCCTACCAGTAAATGCTCAGTGTACATAGAAAGGCAATGTATATGGACAATCATGAACTGAGAGGTGGTTACCAGATACCAGCTGCATGGAAGTTGTTGGTGCAGACTTTATGGGAATGTAGTTCCATAATGCTTATAAAGAATAAATTAAAAGATTTCATGGGCCAGAAATTCTGCATTATTTGTGAAAGAGGCATTTGAACCCCCTCCCCTTGAAGGTATAAATGTTTTCTTTTTCATTAGTTAAACCAATTATTTTGTATCCAACTAAAGTCTGTGCAAGGTTATAAAGCAGAAAAAGATTTCAATGAGAACATTTTAAATGACACAATTTGTCCATGTCAGTTAATGAATTTTTTGTATTATTTATTTATGGAAGAAAATCCCCCAAAAATAAAAGTCTGTACGATGAATGCTTTCAAAAACTACATCTGTTGGTCAAACTCTCTCCTTTTATCCTGTCCTGTAAGGAACAAACCGTTAAATCTCACTAATGAATAAGGTCGCTTTCCCTGCTGTGAGGAGAAGAAAACAAAACTATACTTTCATGTATTGAATGTTCTTTACCGCTTGCATTCTCCCCTACCATATGTGCACTTCTAAATGCCGCCAATTATTACTTTTATTTTTTTTATTTACTAACACAGCTTATCTATGTACACCTTTTTAGGTCTTTCTAATTTGCCCCGGTAGGTCTTTTTTTCAGACGGCAATCAATCTAAATGCATTTCTGGACTTTTGAAGCAGCATAATCTACATATTCCTAGTGCCCTTAGAAATGATGCAGTTTAACTACAATTATCATAAAAAGCATAGATTAATTGCTCATAGCTACATTACCTAATGTTACTGTTGCAAGCCTTCATATAATGTCTAGATATGGTATTTTAATGATGGTACATTTTATCACTTTGCTTACTTGTCAGATGCAATTATAATTCTCTATATAAAAAAAAAAAGACATTTCACATGAAAAATCTGAATTAAAAATAAAGCAGAAATGGAATATTAAGGTTAACGGGTTACTCCTACCACCATGAGCATCTCAGGGGTTTGAAGTGGTCATGGTGCCTGAAGTTTGTAGATTCAGGATTTGCATCACTGAAACACTGGCAGCAAAGGGGTTTAACTCCATATGTGCTGAGATGGAGTTAAAGCGACATTGGGGTGTCATTCCTGTGCAAATTTCATTGCACGGAATGTCTGTCAACGACTTGAATCCCCATATTGGTTTATAGCTGATTTTAAGTAGCCTTATAAAATTTCAAAATATATTTTTATGTGTGCACAGTTCCTTAATCTGTTTTGTCTTGAGAGTAGTCCGCTGACCCTCACAAGCCAATGAATGGTGGCTGTGGCTTCTGCAACTCTGCAGAAGGTGAAAAATGCATCACTTTACCACCACGGAGCCTCAAAGCTTGCCAGGGAGCCAGGTAAAGGGGCAAACCATTGTTAAACAGTTTACCCCATTACTGCCTGTAATTGTAATAACCTTTATGCCTGCATATTCCAAAGGCATTGAAACAAAGTATTGGGACCTTGGTATTTGCAAATATACCCACAATACCTCAGGGAAGTACCCACAATACCTCATGGATAGTGCTGCATTGTTTTCTAATAACGTTATATGATGTTTTATGTTATCAGGTGATTGGTTTCTGCTTCCTGAACCTTTAACTAGAGTACTTCTCCAAGATCCACAATTCACTGCTTGTACCTGGCTAATGTTCTTCCCACTGGCTTACTTGAACAGGGACAGATCTCACCTTGGTGATTGGATTTTTTGCCTGTTTGGTGACATCTTTAACTATAACTCTCATGAACAGTTTTGAGCCTCATTGATGCTGGACAGTTTCTATAATTTCAGAAATCTCTATTAAATCATTTATATCGGCATGACAGGTTTACAAATACAGGTAAATTTTAATTGTGCAGTGATAACATATGTTATCATTCATTCATGTACTATTCAGCAAAATACTAGATGATTGTCCGAGTGCGAAGAAGCATTAAAAGCATAATTATTATCATCGTCATTTATATAGCGCCAGCTTATTCCCCAGTGTTTTACAATGTTATAAAAGGGGACATTTAACAATAAATGACACAATTACAAAATGTTACAGGAACACTAGGATGGTGAGGACTCTGCGTCAACCCACGTCAAAAAATGCCATGTCGCCCACTACTTTAAAAAACTTTTCCCTAAACGTTAAGGGTCAACAAAACGACGTCTTGCAGTCCAAGACATGAACAAGTATAAGCGGCTATAATATGCTTCCAGGAAACCCACCTATGCTCACGGAAACCCACCCCAATTTACACAAAAAATTACCCTCAGGCCTTTCATGCTTATTCCTCACAAAAATCAAGATGAGTCTCCATCTTCTTCCACTCGGATTGGGTCTTCCATGAAAAGAAGAAACACACAGATGCCTTGGGTAGACTCCTGATCTTGGTGGAAACCCTTAACGGATTCCTAGTTACTATAGTATCCTTATATGCCCCAAATGAATCCCAAGTAAAAATAGATTCCATAACAAAGGAGCAGGCAATTGTCTGTGGAGACTTTAATTGTGCATTGAATCCCGAGCTAGACATAAGGAGGGAGCTAAATAAACACCCCAGTGCACAGTCGGTGACAAATGGCAATATCTTTTCTAAACTATTAGTTGAACCTTTATGATACATGGCTCTCTAACTATCCAAAAGAAAAAAGATTATAAATACTTACCCCTAGTCCATGTAACATATTCCCATATAGACTTATGTGTAGTAGATAAAATGACCCTAGAAAACATAGCAGAGATTTCTATTGAGCTGACGACATGGTCAGATCATGCCCCGGTTATAGTCACATTCCACTCCCTATATCAAGCAAGAGGAAGGGGAAAGTGGAGAATGAATGAAGGCCTGCTAGTTGATCCCTCTGTGCTTCCCATAATCTCTAAAGAGTCTTCAGACTACTTTGGGAACAGTACATCAGTCGACATCCCAATACAAACACAGTGGGTGGCAAACAAAGTTGTAATAAGAGGTGTGCTCATTAAGGAGGGCTCAAGCTGGAAAACGAAAACGGCTAACACAAATAATCGCTTGCTACGAGAAATTGCAGAACTAGAATCACAAAACAAGTTAGAACCATCTAAGAAACTAGCTAGGCGCTTGGGAGAAATTCAGAGCAAGTTACACTCCCTCTCCCTCCTAGTCACAGAAAAACAGATGAGATATCCTAAACTGAAATACTACAATTAAAAAAAAAAATTGCTTTATTCGCAGACCATATACTTGCCTACCTTACCCAACCGCAAACGTCTATCACAAAATTGATGGACCTCTTAACCCAGTATGGACAGATCTCCTACTATAAAAATAAGATCAAGAAAACACAGGCTTTACCCATAGGCATCCCTTCAAACACAGTACAAAACCTGCAGGCACTACACCTCTTTGACTGGAGAAAATCCTCCCTGAAATACCTAGGTATCAATTTAGCAAAGACTAACGCACCACTTATCCAAGAGAACCCTGTAACTCTGTCCCACAAATTTGTCACACTTGAACTGATAAAGTACCTGACATGAAAGTAAACAGCTTCTAGAGACACTGAGAACACTACAAACCTATCTGTTTTGCACTTATTCCTGTTTTAATCCCCCCCCCTTTTTTTAGTTATAAAATGCATACTTAGATTTTGATTTATCTCACTGGTACACATTGCATTTGCACACGTGCAGTACACAGCCAACAAAAGGCCCCAACCTGCTAATATCGCCAAATTGGAAAAGCTGGAGGTAGGTTACACCTCACATGTGGTCAAACCAAATTCTTAGAATTTACAGCACCAAAGTGCCCACGCAGCGTATAGATAACACATGGAGCACAATACAACCTCAGCCCAGGAAGGTAATCCACATTATTGGAAGATATACGTTTTTCCCACCACAATAGCATTGTATCTTAGTTGATATATATGCTGTAAACTGTATATCTGTAAATTTCTGGAAATGTTCACCATTATCCTAATATAGTACCTAAAATGAGATATTGAAAAAACAAACACAATAGGAAGGGCAGCGGGGAGGGTAGCAGCCAAACGACAAGGTGGGAAGTAGCAGAATTGAAAAGGTGAGAGTAGAGTGTGGCCCTTTAAGAGATAGCAAGAGATAGTCTTGTGAAATACAAGGTTACTACAGCAGGCTGAATAATGTGTCTAGCTAGACTGAAAAACCTATATATCCTCTCTGCTGTGTGGAATTAAATGAGAGGCTTGATTGAAATAAATTCCGTTGTCCTGTGTGTGTTATTTCTAACGGGCCTTTTCCCAGATCTGCAGAGAGATAAGAGAAAAGCAGAAACCTGTAGATAAGTCCGTGACAGTTTGGGGGTCTCTGGGACCCTGAAGAATATCCAACCTTACAACGAGAGTCTGATGTGATTCCAGAGGAAAGGAGCCACCCACGAGAAGTATTACATTACTCATTTCTCTGAGAAATTCCCGTACTGTGCTTTAACTCATTCTGATGGGTAGCCAACATACAGACAGTTTAATCAGCACACTACAGTACAACCAATAAAGCTTTTCTGACATAATTAAAGAAATGTTACAGAAGAGGAACGAGGTAAAAGATGGGCAGACAAAAATTCCTCCTCCTTATAGATTTACATAACACTCAATAAAATCTTGGATACTTATTCCAAGATTGCCTACCATTTATAAACATATATATCAATTCTTGAATAAAGTCCAGTTAGGACTGAAATGTCGACTATAATTTTGCTTGTACTGCACCAATAAAAAACAGTATTTGAATTATATGCAAAAAGGTCCAGTGAATGTTCTCTGTCAAGGAATGTCATTTATCTAGCTGAAGTTGTTTGCACAGAAACATTTACATGAAGGGGAGCAGTGAATGCTGGGTACAAGTATATATATACACACATGTAAAAAATACCTATACATACATATATACACACATATCTGTATATTTTTTCCTCTATGGACACACTTATTAAACAATCAGCTCTTAAACAAATCATAGATTACCATAGTAACATCATTAAATCCATATCATTTCTTAGAAAATATTGTTCCCTGTTCCCTGCACAAGAAGCAGAGAACATCCGAGGAAACATGTTGCTATGTATATTAAAGGAATCCTATAATGCCAGGAAAACTAATCCATTTTCCTGGCACTGTAGGCTCTTGGAGTGCCCCCGTTCCTCAGTGTCCCCCTCCCTCCGTGCTAAAGGGGTTAAAACCCCTTCAGCCACTTACCTTAATCCAGCGCCAGGCTCCCTCAGTGCCGGTGACCTCTCCTCCCCCTGCCGACGTAAACTCCCGAGTGGAGCTGAATGCGCATGAGCGGCCAGAGGCGCGCGCACATTTAAACCTGCCCATAGGAAAGCATTACTCAATGCTTTCCTATGTGGTTCTAATTTGACGCTGGACTCCCTGAAGACGTCCAGCATCAAATAAGTGTGATTTACTCAGTGTAAATCGCGGAAGCATCTCTAGTGGCTGTCAGGGAAACAGTCACTAGAGACTGGATTAACCCTGTCACTAGAGGCTGGAAATAATCTCTGAAACTGCTAGATTTTCAGCTGCAGGGTTAAGACTAGGGGGACCTGGCACCCAGACCACTGGGTGAAGTAGTCTGGGTGCCTGTAGTGGTCTTTTAAGGTATCTGATTGACAGAAATGCACTGAATATCCAGCCTTCTGAACAGAGATGCAGGCAGACTCCCAAAGAAGGTGACCAGGGGTTGCAGGAGATGGCATATGTGTATTCTTAATGTTATAGTGTTCCTTTAAAATTCTTAAAACAAATAACAGTTTGAGCTTTTATACCGTGCAGTTTTTTTTCGGTGCACCTTGCGTGACAGTTCACTAATAAAAGTTGTATTTATTTTGAAAAAGCTACCAGGCTTATTCACTAAAGTGAGAATTCTAAGTGAATTTCAAGGTTAAGACCAAAGTAGCAAGATTTGAAAACTTCTCTAAATCAACTGTGCTTCCACTTGGGCTACTATTGGTCCAAAATTTTTAACTGAATTAATTATTAATTTTCACGTTAGTAAATAACCCCATTTTCCATGAATATTCACAGTAGAACTTAGTAGTAATTTTCTGTATTGCTTTATTTTTTATTTTTTTTATTTAGTGGTAAAGATTCTATTTCCCAGATTGTTAACACGATCATTAAGAATACGATTTATTTATATTGATATATGCCTTATAGACCTTAGTCAGAGGGCTACCATACACTTGACTTTGTCCACAATGGTTCTAATCTGCAGGTTAGTTAGATTTAGGTGGGCACATTTTTCCATAAAAGATAGACAGATTTTTTTTGTTATAATATAGATCAAAAAGTATGTTCGGGCCATAATGTTTATATGTCCAGCTCCAGTCTGAATATTTGTAGAAGACTTACATTTTTTGTTATTACATCTGAACTCACAACTTTTATTTCCACCGTCTTCATTAAATGCTTTAAGCTTGCAAGATAAAATATATCTGAGTTATAAAGTTTGTTGGTAATTGGCAAAGGACAAATCATAACCTTAATGTGTTATCCCTGCAGAAACTGGGCACAGTCAAATGTATACATCTTCAAATTATATATTTTTTTGCTGACAATATGAGCAGATGGAAGTACTTTCATAAAAATGAAATATTGCTGTACACTTTAAAAGTGGGAAAACAATTAAATTGAAACACAAGGTGTCAGTCAGAAGCAAAATTTAAGCATCAGAATGAAAACAGCAGTGGTGCATGCAATATTGTGGATCTCTACTGAATGCTTTATAAAAGGAAATTGAAATTGGTCTGTTTTATTCAAATCAAAATTATGACTTCGTAGAGAATGCGGTTGTACATTTGCATACCTAATTACTCAATTATTCTAAAATCTAATGTACTTACAAGCATGTCTGTAGGTGGTGATGTCATACTGTGATGACATCACAAAAATCTGTACAAAATAGTAGGGGCAAGGCAACAGTACTGACAAATGACAATAGTTTTCATTGTCTCTGGCTTGCCATGCCTTTGTATCAGCACAAAAAGTTACTCAATTAAATTAAAAAGTTACAGAACACATGACAACAATATTCAGATTTATATATTTACTTGTGCTTGTAAAACTGGCAAAAGTTTGGTAGTAAATGATGATCTAGAAAACACAATTTAAAGCTCTGGATGAGAATAAAGATTTATTGAACTATTCATAATGTCTCGGCTATGATCAAATGATCACCACCTGCAAAACCACTTACTGAAGCACCTCTCCAAGTGCCAATAAAAATGTTATTAAACATCATACTGCTCTGATGTATAATTCAGTAACGAGATTGTTTTTAGAAACATGGTATTCCAATTGGAAGAATGCAATACGAAACAGCAAAACAGTCAGAGCTTTGTTAACAAGTAGGATTTCAACGTTTTGGCAAGTTTTGTCTTGGAGAGAAAGACAATATGGTTAGATTAGATCAGTAATCGCAAAGCTCTAACGCAAATGGAAATGTCTGATGACTGAACAAATGAAAAGACAGAAGAGGAAAAAGAAGGGAAGCTGAAGGAGATAGGGGGGAATTGAAGGATGTTAAGAAAAGGTAGAAAGGAAAAAAAACAAGGAAAGTGGAGAGAAATATAAAGTGGAAGGAAAGAATTGGTAAAGAAAGTTGAAAATGAAAAAAAGAGAGGGGATGGAAAAAAGGAAGGAAGGAAGGAAAGATGGATAAAAAGATTGTTCCTACAAATATCAACATTTTAAGAGGTAAATTGTCAACATCAGCTTAACCCCTTAAGGACACGTGACATGTGTAACATGTCATGATTCCCTTTTATTCCAGAAGTTTGGTCCTTAAGGGGTTAAAGGACCACTATAGTGCCAGGAAAACATACTTGTTTTCCTGGCACTATAGTGCCCTGAGGGTGCCTCCACCCTCAGGGCTCCCCCTCCCCCCGGGCTCTAGGGGGTGGAAGGGGTTAAATTTACCTCTTTTTCCAGCGCCAGACGGGGAACTCTGCTCCTCCTCTTCTCCTCCTCTGCTGAATGCGCATTCACAATGCTTTCCTATGGACGCTGGCGTCTTCTCACTGTGAAAATCACAGTGAGAAGCGCGGAAGCGCCTCTAGCGGCTGTCATTGAGACAGCCACTAAAGGCTGGGTTAACCCTATTATAAACATAGCAGTTTCTGTGAAACTGCTATGTTTATAGAAGAAATGGTTAATCCTAGCTGGATCTGGCACCCAGACTACTTCATTAAGCTGAAGTGGTCTGGGTGCCTATAGTGGTCTTTTAACATAACATTTTATCCATGAAATTTCTAGAAGTCTGACAAGTATACAACTTGATTTCTAAATACTGTAATCATTGAATGAAAGAAGCATAGATATCAGCAGGGCTTTTAATGGACTGGGTGCCTTGCCTCCAACAAACTCTACATGGGGAGAGTCCAATTCTTCTGTTGCTCCAAACTATAACATTAAAAGCAGGGATACCACTGGTTGGAGAACATATTCTTTAATATAACATGGCACATATTGGATAACAGAGTGCAGGAATGTAGCTAAATCAGATTTCATCTTATTTTAAGGCTCTGCTGCACAAAACAAATATGATTTGTTAAAGTACAACACAAGGTTACAAACTATTAAGCCTCTGGGGGAGCAGTACAAACAGTAATACAGTTATACAGGCACAGCAACTTTAACCCATTCAGAGAGCTTAGAAAACCTTGGTTTTATACAATATAGTTATATTAGTCCACTTATGTGCAATATAATTCCTTTAGTTTCCACTAGGCATGACTTGAACACCATGGCCTTACTGTTCTACCCTATGTGTTAGACGTGACTATTTGTTGCAGACTGTTAGCGATAGTATTTTGCCGATAGAATTTGGCCATGAAAGGGCTACCTGCAATACATTGCTTCTTTGTGAGATGAAATGGATTGGTGGAGATTGCAGGTGATGTCAGATTGGTTGCTGACATCACTGGAGGAGGAGATGGAGTCTGCAGCGAGGAATTCTGGTACTGGAAGGAGATGATCAATCATTATTTAAAAGAGCATTATAGGGGCAGCAACACATTCATGTATTCCTGACCCTGTAGGGTTAAAACCACCATCTAGCCCCTCTTGCCTCCCTAAATATTGTAAAATCTTACTTGTATTCAAGTCTGCAGCTGCTTATTTTGTGTCTGTTTCCTTTAGACCTGCCCACTGCCTGCTGACATTGGCAGAAGTGGTAGCCTGATCCAATCAGAGGCATAGGATTGGTTGAGACTGACAAAGAGGCAGATCAGGGGCAGAGCCAGCACAATTCAAACACAGCCCTGTCCAATCAGCATCTCCTCCTAGAGATGAATTGAATCAATGAATCTCTATGAGGAAAGTTCAGTGTCTGCATGCAGCGGTAGGAGACACTGAATGTTTGAATGCATTTTAGGCAGCCATGACCCAGGAACTCTAACAGCCATCTAAGGAGTGGCCAGTGAAGTTATCACAAAGCTGTAATGTAAAGACTGCATTTTCTCTGAAAAGACAGTGTTTACAGCAAAAAGCCTGAAGGCAATCTTTCTACTCACCAGAACAAATTCAATAATCTGTAGTTGTTCTAGTGACTATATTGTCCCTTTAACTTTGTTGTTTGTTTTTTTTTTAAATCAAAGGGGGTGCGACAGAAGGGAACCTTCCTTAAATAACAATTATTATAGGTTCCTTGTAGGGACAATTATAGTATATAAACCAGTGTAAAAATCTGTTCTGTAAGGATAGGATACTGTTTCAATATGGAACGACCCACTTAACTATACAGAGCTATAAATGAAAAAGCAAGGAATTCTATATTTGTGTTAAATGTTTAGGTACACGATTTGATGATGGCAGAATATAAAATTTGGACCATACATTATTTCACGTGTTAAAGTTCAAATCACTGTAGTTCTGTTCTCTTCTTATACTTACCATAACCCTAACTCTGAATGATTGATCACAACAACTCAATACTAAACAGACTATATAAAATATAAACTTTTCTCAGAGCTGAGAAACAACTGTTGATTGGTTTAAAATTTTGTTTATTATTTTTTTTTCCATTTACATTTCAATGTTAAAAAAAAAAAACAGAGTATTTGGAGAATACAGCTTTCTGATAATATGCTATACTGGGAATGTAGTGAATAAAATAGTACTGAGAAAATGAGGTCTGCATGTCAAGTGACACATGCTGAACATAAAATAACTACCAAATGAAATTGCTGTAAGGTGCAAGAAGAACTTACTGACCTATCCTCAAAGCATAACACAGTATCTGCATGATAGACATGCCTTGCCAGGATTCTGTTTTCACGGCCAATTGTCTAAATCATGAAACAATTTTCTGGCAGTGTTCACGCCTGCAGCATAAAGAACGGTGGACATGGGTGAACTCTGAAATGTTCAGCATTGTTGAAAAGTTGTTACAGAATATTTTTATTTCTTGAAGGAAGACCTGCCTCATAAAGCCAGGCAGAACATGTTTCAGAGGTGAGGTAGACTATGAGAAAATGAGTTCCTATTAAAAAAAATCACACAATTCATTGCTTAAGAATAAATTTAGAGGTTTGGATCTTCAAAATGGTAGCAGCAGGCACCTGCTGGTCCAAGATAAAGTAAGTAATATAAAAGATAAGGGTGTTCATGCAGTCTTGTAAACCACAACGGATGGCTGCCTTCAAGCACCGTAAAAACATCAGTGGTGAAAACGAATACAGTAAATGTTGGGGGCAAAAACCTAGCCCTACAAAAGAGTAAAGCAAAGTATGAGAAAAGAACCTATACGAGAAATTAGAACACTTAAATAATCGAATGCTGCCTAAATGTACCTACATATATGAAATGGTACACTAGCAAAAAAACATAACATTCTAAAATAGAACGTTGATGTCACAGATTACATTCGTTGGTTGAATAATGTGGTTTGCCCAGCCAAAGGCTTGGACCTATTCTCACATTTGTCAAGGAACAATGAGAAAGAAATTAAGAAGCCTTATGCAAATACACTTGGCAACATAGATAGAATTCACATGAATGCCACAGTATGGACCAAGTACACATATTCCACCAGTTCAATCATAAAATCTAATGTAAATAAAGCATTTGTTCATTCTTTTTATTTACATAGCCACTAACAATATTTAATAAGACTTCCATCTTCATAACTATGGAAACTTGTTCATTATTTGTGTTGAATAAAATCTGAAGACGTAATTATCTTTTATGAAATTTGCTGCTTATTCAAAAACATATGCTATGAAAAAGAGTATCCCCCCCAAAAAATATATATAATTGCGGATGTGTTTAATATCGAAAATACAAAACTTCAAAATGTTGATTCAAGTACCTATTAAAATACACACTATTATGAGCAATATTCAATTTTAATTTTAACACAAGGAGTTAGGAGGGTAGGTTATAATGACAGTGTCAGAGTTTCTTGATCATGACACACAGATTATTTTTGAAATCTTGAATGGGGAAGCTTTTCTTTTTGTAATTGTAAAATACATGTTATGATTCTAGATAGGCACTCTAATTAATTCGCTGTTTTGTAGATCTTTCTTTTATACACAAACTGAATGCAGAATGGATTATGTAAGACACTTAGGAAAAGGTAAGAGTGATAATATGGCACACATCCTTGACTTCCCGAATTTACATTGCAGTGTTCGGCCTTCGGGAGAGTTCTTTCCAACCACTATAAAACTATACACGTCACAAAACAACCACAAAAATGCACTAAACCTGTATATTTTTATTTACTGTTTTATTTAGATATCTGACACATTCACATTACCCTTGTTTATGGTTATTTGGAGTTATAAGAAATAATATGGTCATGCAGAAGTGTGTGTGAATAATATATACTTCTAAATTTGTTTAAAGATATACACAATCAAACACACACACACACACACACAATATCAAATTAGTTTTTTCAACATGTATAATAATTCATAGTAATTTGTTTTGTTTAAAAAAAAGGACACTAATGGATCATTTTTCTCTTTCGTAGTGCTGAATGTGGAGAACAACTAAAACAGGAGTTCAAAGCTGCATTAAATATAGATATCCCATTGTACAGCGCTGCAGAATTTGCTGGTGCTATATAAATAATAAAATAATAATTATAGCGGGCATTATAGCTACTACTTGTTATCAGCTAAAGTGAGCATGATCATCATTATCATTAAACATAAAATTTCTTGTTACAATCAATGGGTGGAATGTTTTATGACAGATTCAGTTGATTTACATTTCAATATAGATTTACTGATCTTTCTCATCATCAAGTTGTCCGTAAACACATGCACATACACAAACATACTGATCCACAAACACTGTTCAGGAAGGGCTCCTTGTCATTTGTGATAGCAACAGGCATCAACAGACCCCTGACCTGCTGGTATCATGGTGCAAACACACTGCAGGTATTTTGCATCTGTCACAGATATTACATTTTATGACCGTATTAATGAATTAATGAAATAAAACATGTGCCAAAGCAGATCCAAATGATGATTGCACCTTACGTTATGTAAATTTAGGAAGACTTTTTTCCCCCCAACTATGGTCTTCCATTTCTTCACCCTGAGACCTATTACCTAGTTTTTTTTTCTATTTGAGACTCCCCAATTAACAAAACTGAAACAATGGTCCTGCTTAGAAGAAAGCCCATGATATCCCTGTCATCTCTGACAATTCAAATATTCTTCTATGCCCTTTGGAGAGTCTATCAAGAAATAAAATGTAGCTATGTTCCAAAAAGGAAACAATGGATGAGTGAAATATGTTGCCAAGTTAGTAGGAAAAATGCCAGCAATCTGAACTTGACAGCTTGGATAAAACAGCTTTGTTTGGTAAGTAAATGAAACAATAAATTAGCAATGTTAATTTAAATTCATTGCAGGTTTATATTCAAATAAGACTTGCCCCTAGGTTCATTTATAGAGCATCCACGAATGAGAACACCAGTTACTCCATATTGGAATTAGCAGGTAACAATAGTTACGGCTTTGTAATGAGACAACATTAACATAATTACTTCTCATTTCATCTAGCTTGTGAGGCCAGCAGACTTTCCTATTTCCATTTATTTCAGTCATTATGCTGTAACATCTTCAAGTCACCCAGCAAAGATTTCAGAAAGTGCATAAAGCAAGCAGAGAATTTTCACAGAGCTTTTTAGTTTCACATAGAAAAAAGAGTTACCCAAATTATCTCCCATAGCACTGTGGTGGAGCTAATGTAGAGAGGGCACTGGTGCAAAAACATTTTGTGCCACTCCACAGAGCAGGGGTGGCCAAAATGTGGATCTCAAATGTCAGACAACTCATACCACTTGCCCATCCTTGCAGGGTTTTATGTATGTGCAGTGTGTAAATGTGAATGCAGGAGTGTTTTTGTATGGAGTATGTGTGAATGGTTGTGTATTTGTATATAAAGTTAATATTAGAGTGCAGGGGTTTATTTGTGTGTAGAGTTGGTGTATGCAGGCAATAATGATTTTGTGTGCAGTATTGGCATTTAAACTCATGGGTCTGTTTCTGTTTAAGGTTGACGTTTGAACGTACGGGTATTTTTATTGTAGTGTCTGTGTTTGGCTGTAGCAGAGTATTTGTTTGTAGTGTTGGCATTTGAATGCAGGGGTGAGTTTGTGTGTGATGTTTGTGTTTGCATGAAGGCACATGTTCACATACATAGTAATACAGACACTGCCACATAAAGATACACACACATACACTGCCACACATAGATGCACACAGATACACACAGAGATTCACACTGACATACACCAATTGACACACATGGACAGATACACTGACATTCAAACACATATATGCACAACTACATAAACTGACAGGCATGCACATTCACACACAGGCACAGATATGCATACTGACACATGCACACACAGATGCACTCACATTTACACACACTGACACACACATGCACATACACACATACTGACACATATGCACATATCTATTTTTTCACCAAAAGTCCCCTGGAGTACACCCTCTTTATTCTGGAATATTTGTGTATATATATTTATAGCTCGATGGTCAGATAAATGATTTCATGCAAATATAACAAGTTGTTATATTCTATAGCTTCCCCTCCTTAGTATGCTTTCCGGCCTAATTCTCAGAGAACAAAAAATGTCAAGATACCAAATGTGCTACAGAGACTCCTGAATGAATATTTTAATCTTACAGGCCTGGAAATACATTTCAAATCAAAGGCATGATTACCAGAGAGAGAGGCTGCAGATATTAAGTATTGTATATAATTATTACCAATATAAAAGAACTGAAAAAAAAAAAATATCAAGATTCTTAACTGACAGTTTCTGGAAATTGTGATTACACTTTTATAGTAACTGAACTAATTTACACAATAAAATTCTCAAATCCCCTATTTTTCATTAATAGCTCTTATTTCCCTTGGAAGTAATGCACACAAAATGGAGACAAACAGAGAGAGACACAGAGAGAGAAACAAAGACAGAAAGATAGACATTGGTTATAGAGGGATGAGAAGCTATCTATATTAAATTGTGTCAAAGTAAAGGGTTATTTTGTAACAGTTTTGTTCTAAGTCAGCCATCATAGCTTTCAAATATTCTGTTAAAATGTTTGACTCTTCAATTTATGCTGTCAAGTGCCTTAAATGAAAAATCGTGAAAACTCCAGGTAGGATCATGCACAGTTGTCAAAAGGCGTTATGCTATATGCAATAAAGTTAATTGGCTTATGTCCCATTCTATACAGTCTGGTAATCAGTTTGTTAAATAATAAAAAGGAAATGATGAATAGCTTTACCTAGGATTTACTATTAACATACTCAAACCAGAAAATGGTGGATAGAATGTTTAGATGAATAATAAAAATAATAATTAATTATTCTTGGGGGAAAAAAAAACGCAAGTTTTTTTTATTTTTTTATGTAGCACCCACCAGTAATGCTCAAATAGTTTCTTTGTTTCAATAGAACAGGTCAGGTGACATATCTGGCTGGGAATGGATGTAATTATCAAAAAAAGTATGAATGCAAAAAAAACCCCCCCAAAAAACATGTATACAAGTACAATATACTCCACTAAAAAGCACTTTGGCTATAGTATTTTCTGCTTTTTTTTTTTTTTTTATATAAAACTTTTTTTATAATCTCACTCACACTAAGGCTGTGCGGATTTCTGAGTTACACTCACAAGACCAGCATTAGATTTAAAATCGAGGAGTTGGATAGAGAGACAGAGCGAGACAGTTAGAGAGATGAGGTGCCCACACAGTTTCTCTCTTACACTAAAGAAAATCCCATTTTTATTGTGAAACGGAGAACAACACAATTTTAAGTCTCTCATAGTGCATACGGTGAGAATGTGTTATTTTGGTGAGGTACTGCAATGAAAACTATAATAACGTACTAATTCAATGAGAATGTCGTATATTGCATGACTGATTCCTTGAACTGAACTTTGATGGTTTCTATGACATAAACAGTTAGAAGACAACACACAACATAAAAGGTAGCTATGAAGACACACAGATATTAAAGACATAGTTATACTGACAGAGGTATAAACAATCACATAACCCACTTCAATTATTTTGATGTAGGTTATGTGTTCATTATTGTATCACTCTCCAGACAAAAGTTACTAAAGCAGAACCGGAAAATAGAATGTACATTTTAAATATATGCCAATAATTTATTCAATATAATATAATATAAGACATTTTATAAAGTTGTATATACATTTAACCATACCTGGATGCAGTAACTCAATAGAAAACCATAGAAACTAAATTATTTTCATTCAACATAAGAAAATATGTATAATTTATTACACACTGGTTTGTCTCTCTTTATTATAAAACTAAACCATTTCTACATAAAATAAGGTGAAATTAGAAAGTTCTGCTATGCTTGTATTAATCCAAATGAATGTATTGAAATTCAATAAATTTTACTATTTTATCTGCCTAATTGTCTTTAATAAGATCTATGTCAATGACACAATGATGAATGTTATTTGGAAGAGAAAAATTGGCATTACCATATAGCTCTCTATACATCAAGCAAATGCCATTTGCACTGACCTTGTTTTATCCTATTGAATAAAGACTGCTATCGTACACCTATGTTTTTAATTAAGCAAATAATAAATATTAATCAGTCCACAAGCACAGCTAGTAAAAAAATAAAAATAAAATAAGGTTAAATCTATAAACTGTCCGCAATAAACTATAATAAATAACATTTATTTAACTAAAATTAATATTTTCAAATGTTTATCAATTGGCTAAAAATATAAGTGCTTCAATAAGAGACTTCTAAATCATTTAAATGATGATCCAATTTAATATGTAATTAATAGTCTTCAAACTGCGGTCGGAAAAACAAATGTCACTCAAGGTGGTGCGAATGTTGATAAAAATAATGAAGGAGAGTGAATATATCAGAGAAAAAAAAAAAGTATAATGTTGGGAAATAAATTGTGAATTTCTTTTATTTGTAGAGCTTCCAAAGGATAATATATGATGTGTTCTTTAATTAGTAATAATTACAAATGACACAGTAGTGAGATAGTCGTTTGGGCTCAACATCTTTCTGCAAAGGTCCTTAGTTACAAACATTTGAAAACATCTAAAGTTAATTAATGCACCAAATGAGAGTGTTAGATGGTACTGAGCAGCATCTGAATTTAGATTATAGACTATATTAGATTCTGTACAACAAATTATTTTCAGTATTGATAATTCATTTTACCATGTTTTGTGTTAAATTTGGCAAGCTACCATTAGATTTTATGAATCAACGTTATTATTTTATTATAATTTAAAATGATAATTATTCTAGCAACTATCAAAAATTAAATACTATATAGCAGAGACCATTTCTTCTAAACTAGGAATATGGTATCTGTAAATGAAATAGAGCAAGATAATTTTACATTTGATTGATATAGTTAGTGCCACATTAAAATATTAGTCAATATCTGCATATCAAAGTATTACTCCAGCCATCAAAACCCTCTGTACTAGTTATGATGATAGGAGTACCCTAGTGCAGTTTCCTGGTAATGGGGCAAATCCGGTTTTGCCAGTTGCCAAAGGTCCTCAAAAGCAGAATTTATGACCACTTTCACCAATGAATTAGATTCTATGCAACCATATTTGCACAGAATTGACATTAGCCAACCTGGATCTCTAGGGGTTAAACACAGTCTTTGCAGCATTTCAAAACAAAATGCTGCACCTAAAGACTTCATGAACCAAGACCACTTCAAATCATTGAACTGGCCACGGGGCCTGGAGTAACCCTTTAAATCTCTACAAACTTGATTTCAAATATCTCTAATAACGAATCTGTAATTAACCAGCATTGAAGCACATTTAACAACATTGCAAATATGATGAAATCTTTCATATATGTGACCCTCAAGAACTGAAATTTTGCACCATTTGACTTTATCGGCTAATTGAAAATCAGGGAAAACTTGCACATCAGTCTTACTGAATTACTGGTTTTGGTTGGGAAGGGGTACTATATTCCAATTTCTTACTTATTTCTTACAGACGAATTAAGAAATGCACTATAAAGCTCTAGTGACTAGGTCAATAAAAACTAAATTAAAAATAATTCTGGCTCCGCAAAGACATTATCCAGCATAATTAGCAAAGTATGGCTATTAATGTGGGACTCATTATAGCCAGTAAATGAAAGGAAAACATTAAACTCTAACCCTTTCTCATTTCCAATGACTTGCTTCAGTCCATGAGTCAACAGCAATAACAGATACCCACATCGAATCAATTAGATGATTTATTTAGAGGTATACACTAGAGTCATTAATAAATGGATAATTATTACAATTGCATATGGAAACGAAGCTTTCTTAATTACTTGATTAATTTCAATATATTTTTTTCTTTCTTGATGATATGTGTTTTTTGTTTTGTTTTTTTTAGGTGTAATGAGATGTCTAAAAAAATGTGATATTATTTAAAGTATTAAGTATATTGACACCATAGAAGGTAGCATTTTAAGTTGGGAAAAAAGGCTAAATGATGTTAAAAAGGTAGAGACAGGAGGCTGAGTTATAGAGAAGTGGAACACTTATTTACCAAGTTTGCTGCTACAAACACAGTGCATCACTTACCAAACATAGTGCAAAGGTTGAAGGGTTCCTACTAGTATAGTATCTTGAGGGCACTACATTTAGAATGCATCTCTTCAATCCTACAAGAGGTGTGCCCATGAGGTACGGCACTCCCTACCATGTTAAAAAAAAAACAATAAGGCATGTTCCTGAGTTTTTGCTTTTTTTCCTGTTTCACTGATGCATTAGAGATAACTGTACGCCAAGGTTATCACTAAAGAAAGAATGCAAAGTGCATTCAAAGAGACTACCAAATATAAGGCCAATGCAGCTGGACTGGAAGAATAAAGAATACATTTGAGAACCATTGGAGTTCAAACAGTTTGACCATAAATTAGAATTTCACTTTGAATTTACTTTGAATTCTCACTTTAGAGAATAATCTGGTTTATGTGTTTGGGTGTGTAAAAACTGATACTTGTGTGGAGAAGTGAATGTATGTGTTTAAGTGCTTATACAGTGCTTTATAAAAGGTGCAAACTAAGCTGGATGGAAACACACACAGCACCATGCCATGGGCATACTGTGCTAATTGTATAATTTTCTACATCACAAAGTCGACCTTTAGACACATGTCCACTAAATGCAGCAGAGAATGGGATTATTTGCACTCATTATCTCCATGGAGGCCGAAACACATAGGACAAAATATATGAATGAAATAGTATGAAAAATTTTACTTTAAAATAGTAACCAGACTATTAGCAGCAAGAAACCTCCTCACCCAATACTGGAAAAGCACATGTGCCCTTCACATAAAGAACTACTTGACAAAATATATCTACTATAGATATGAGGTACTGTCCTCAGACTCCCATGAAAAAACATGGAAACATGGAAACAGTGGCTCATCCTAATGGGATACCCACGGATCCCAGACCCACCTAAGTCTTCACAATAACAGTGAACACCGAGAGACCAATAGGATCTCATAGAGGTATAACATCTCCCTCAACCGAGGATGACACACACGAGACACGCATCAGGAGCCAGTCCTGACCAAACAGAATAGACAGCAGGCCAAATACCAATTACCAGGGGAATGTCAGAGGTTAATGCCATAAATGAATGTCATGCAGCAATGTATAGATTGATA
>CAKOES020000041.1:65373-80283 GCA_933207985.1 Pelobates cultripes
TGTACTCAACCATGTAATGTATTCTTTGTATTGTTATGAAAACGGACAATGTAGTCATGTCGTTCCCCTACCCCCCTCCCCTCCTTTTTGTCCCTTCTGTACCCCATTTCATTTTTCTGAAAATAAAAATTTCTAATTTAAAAAAAAAAATAGTAACCAGACACATTGGTTCATGGGGTATGGGAAAGGCAAAAATTATTTTAGCCTAAGACCGTAATGGCTTGCTTTAGCACTCATTAAGGCTAGCTGGCTGAGAATCCTGAGAATCATAATACAAAACATTTGGAAACAATAATTAGTCATCATTAGGCTATGCCATGACTTCAATGAGCAAAATAAAAAAAAAAATTCAATGTGTCTAGTATGTTTCTCCTTCAATACATGTTTAAAATGCTGGTTTATTTCAGACGTTTGACATATTTATTCCATATGTTAATTTGTTGGGGTTTTTTTGTTTTGAAAAATGAGTGATTAGAAGACACATTAAAATGAAATAATTGTAATATAATTAATGACTCTTGAGATCACAGATGGAGTTTTGAACAAATGTGGCATTTTTTGTTATTTTTCCCTTTGTAGATCGACTTAATGAGATTTTATGACAGCTATATGGCATGCCGAATTTACATTGTCATAGAAATGTCATTCAAAAAGAAAACACAGCCATGTGAATCAAAGACTTTATGTGAGTTTCAAAGCTGTCTCAGATAGTCTTCAGCTAATCTATTTCCTTCTTAAATATTTCGGTCTAAATTTTGCATTTTTGGTATTGAATACATCACAAACCACTGTTTAGCAAGGATTCCAATGATTCCATTACAACAGGACACATAGAAGCCCGATTTCACAAAAAAACAAAAAATGCTTTATCGTCCACCAAGGTATGTTATCCCCTTAAGGACACAACTTCAGAAATAAAAGGGAATCATAACGGAATATTTCTGTTATGTATCCTTAAGGGGTTAAGAAAGCATGCCTTGTGAAACATTTCTGAAAAACAAGCTCAAATATTAAAGCTGAACAGTGTTTTCACAATAAATATCTGCATGTTGATAAACTTTTCATGTTAGCAGGTTTTTATTTTTCTATTTTTATATGTTTGTTGTTTTCTATTTTCCATTGATTCCAAGCTTAAAAATGTTGTGTTTGATCAACCTTTCAGTAATATGATGCTTGTGACACCTCATCCATTCTAAATGCCATACCTTCTTTACAACACTTCAACCGCAAACAACCACTCTTCAAAATTAAATTGCAGTTATTCTGCTAAAATATTAGCGAGGGAAATATATTTTTCTGACATCAGCAGGGAGCATTTTAAGTGTATTTCATTTAAAATAATAAAAGCAGCATATGCTGGTTTTATAATAGTTGCTCTATTTTATTAGAAGACGATTCTTTGATTTTTTTTTTGTGTTACCAGTAATAAGATCAGTGTTTTGATGCAAAGTCTTCTGGAAAAATGAAGAGCTATTCAGTTCTATCAAAATACCGTGAAGCACGGAACACTGTTTGTTAGAATAAAGAAATACATTGTATTGTAAAATAGAAAGTGCAGCTAATCACTAGTTAGTCAACGCACGTCTAGTTAATGGTATTACTTGCAAAAAGCAAACAGGAAAATCCTTCTCAAAAAATGATCTATGCAATCTTTAGAAGTTGCACCATCAAGTTTAGTCTGGAATAAGATAAAATACTCTTTATATTTTATAAAAGATTATAATATATAGATAGATGTATCTGTAGATATAAAGATAGATAGATAGATAGATCTAAAATGCTCAGGAATTCCTATTATATAAAATTGCTGCATTCATGCTTTCTTGTAGTCAATAGTGAAAACACATTGATTAGATTTTCTTTTGATTCATTTATTTTTGTTATAGGAAGGTGCACATTGATTAAAGGAAAACATCACAGATTTTTAATCTATAGACATTTAGTAGATATACCCCATTAAAATCGTGCATGTATACCTTTCTTTTTTTTCTTTGGGGTATATAGGAAAACTCCACTCTTTCCCAGGGAGAAACTTTTAGTCCGCCTGCGAACTGACTATCCAGATGCTTCTCAATGAGAAGCATCCGTGTTGGAGCTGCGAGTGTTTGCGTGCGCACTATCGTGTTTTTCCTGTGCTTCTCATTGAGCTGTAAAACAAGTTATTGAAAAGTCAGGGACGTGGGAAGGCAGGTGGGCTCGAGTCCAGTGTTCCTGACACTTCAATTAGCAATGTAGAGATAACACAAACAGAAAAAAACCTTCATGATCGTCTGAGTAACAGACAGGGAGGTGTTTCTGCCCCCAATTATATTTGTGCTAATTTCTATTGAAATTTAACATCAAAGGTTAATTGTTTGTATTATCAATCACCCACATATCTGGCCCCAAATCCTCTCTAACTGTGTTTAGTGTTTTTTTCAGAGCATCAAACACATTGACTGTTTGTGTGTGTTATTATGTGGATCTCTGATCGACTCATACACACAGCAAGTTATTGGAAGACTTCTCACTTCTTCTTTACACAGTGCACATTATTTTTATAATTTGCAGCACTGTGCTACATTCAAACACTGCACAAGACTGGAAGTTGTACAGCTGTAAATCTTTATGGCTCACTCACACGTACGGCATGCATTATTGCAACGTCACAGTTTACATATTCACCACTTGACCATTTACTCTCCAGGATTAGTGTCTCGAAAGCAGTCAGACACACTTGACATTTTTAATTGATTGACTTCACATGTGTGTTACTTAAGAGGCAAGTATGAAATTACAATGGATACATCTTCAAACAAGCTTCAGTACTTGATCGACTAGAAGATAATATTACAATAGTTTGCATTTACATTGTACGTCTGTACATACACTAAGCTCACAGTACAAATGTTTTTATCTATAACAATTCCTGAAATATACTTCAGTTTGCTTTACTAAATAATGACCACTAGATGGTGCAGTGAGCAAGGTTAAGTGTGAGCTGTGTCCCATGTTCCACAGCCCTGAGTCCCTTAGGGAATCAACTTGTTAAAAGCTCGAGCCCTAATCTAGAACTCTCAGACTGTGGAGTTATGGTGAGGCTGGAGTTATCTGAGAGATGTGTGTTGAGACTAATACTAAAAGCTATGTTTTCAAAACAATCTTCATGCCATCCAACATTTTTTTGCCATAAGAACCTAACTGGAAAAGATTGGGTAGATTGATATATTTTCCAATCTTTATAAGACCAGTATGGCTAAAATATTCACCACAGATGGTTGCAGCTATGTTTTCATTGATGCTCCGTCACCCTATTGGCCAAGGCTGGTTTGACATCATTAGGAACATGCGTACAAATCTTCCTAGAGACAAGATTTGGTATTACTGTTCTAAAAGATACATCTATGATTGTTAAGAAAACGGTGATCTTCCAAGTAAGAGAATTATCAAATTTAAATCTGTCTTTACTCACACTGACTGGAGAAACAAATGTCTATAGTATGGGCTGTGTTTAGAAGAATTTACATACATCTCATTCAAAGTACAACTAACCAATGCCAAACATATTCCAATAGGACTGAATTGTGAATATGTCTGATAATTACAGTTCATTTTTGGCCAATCCACACCAGTATAATTACTCACCCCCACTAGGAAAACAAGAGGTAAATGGATGTTATAGGCATCAATACAACTTTAGCTTGATGAAGCAGTTTTGGTGTATAGATCGTGCCCCTGCAGCCTCACTGCAGCCTCTGCCATTTAGGAGTTAAGCACTTTGCTTCTGCTTATGCAGCCCTAGCCACACCTCCCCTGGCTGTGACTGACACAGCCTGCATTAAAAAAAATGGTTTAATTTTCAATCAGATGTAACTTGGGTTAGAATTTATGTTGTATCTCTTTTTCTGTAAGTTGAACTTTAATCACACACAGGAGGCTTCTGCAGGGTCTAGAAATATATTAACAGAACTGGAGATAAGAAATTATGAATTAAACGGACTGTTAAATAAAGGAACATGGAATATCTATGTTCCATTTAAGGAAGTGTTTAGGAAGACTGTGCAAGTCCCATGAAGGGAGGTGTGACTAAGGCTATATAAACAAAGGGATTTACCTCCTAAATAGAAACATAGAATGTGACGGCAGATAAGAACCATTCGGCCCATCTAGTCTGCCCAATTTTCTAAATACTTTCATTAGTCCCTGGCCTTATCTTATAGTTAGGATAGCCTTGTGCCTATCCCACACGTGCTTAAACTCCTTCACTGTGTTAACCTCTACCACTTCAGCTGGAAGTCTATTTCATGCATTCACTACCCTCTCAGTAAAGTAACACTTCCTGATATTATTTTTAAACCTTTGCCCCCTTGTTGTGGTAGTTTTTCTTCTTTTAAATACAGTCTCCTTTTTTACTATGTTGATCCCCTTTATGTACGGCTGAGAAATTGGCTACATTCAATAACTACGGTACGTCATTAAGCAAAGTTGTTTTGGTGTCGACAGTGTGCCTTTAATTATTGAGTATGACGTTTGGGTCACAAAATGACTGGTATATTTTTATGAAAAACTAAATTAAAATTAGAATAAAGTAAACTAATGACGGAGTTCTGGTAAGGTTTACAGTATTTTAGGCAAGCATTTATTTTTAATTCTATTGAGCATAAAGGCTTCATATTATGGTTTATATGCTTATATTATGAAGGATTGAATGGTTCACTTCTGTGTTTCATACATATTTGTTTTCCAATTTTTATATAAGCTCTGCATGCCGCTCTAGTCTAACTCTATAATTTAGATCAGGTAGTACTATGTTATTCTATGAATGGTTGAACATCATGTATGTTATATGATCAAAACAGCGGGACTTATAGCAAATTTTGCTATTTTTTCAGTTGTTTGAGAACACATTGTTTAATAGATGATGCTCTATGAAAAAAACAAGAAAAGATGAAAAGCAAAGCTTTTTATTATTTACTAGACACCTCATAGGAATTTACACGCATTTTACCCACAATAGACGTATGCTTTACATGCAGCAGACACACACATTGAGTCTAGCTACAAAAGAACCAGTCACTTTATAACTGCACATGAATTTATGATTATACGGTATATAAAATATGAGCCAGTAATTAACGTTAAAGCTTTTACGCTTGATGAATAAATGCACGAGTCAAAGAACTTGAAGATTCCGGAACTTTATGCATTCAGATACTATTAAAAGTTAAGCATTAAAAGTGTGTCACATTAAATAATAATTATGCTAGGGGTAAAGCGACATCACTGGCTGTATCATCCCAAAGAATATGCCAGCCATTAAAACAGACCAGTTGCTGGTGCCCAGTTCGTATAATAGACATTTTGTCTTTTAACAATCTGCTTTAGTATACAGTAACAAATTAAAATATTTTAATACTTGGAGTTTTTTGCCTATGCATCTTCATGATGGTGTATGTAGGTCAGGTATAGGCAACTTCGGCACTCCAGATGTTTTGGACTACACCTCCCATGGTGCTTTGCCAGCAGTATGGGTGTAAAAGCATTATGGGGGAGGTTGTCCACAACATCTGGAGTGTCGGAAGTTTGCTACCCCTGATGTAGGTCATGGACCAAATGCATTTATGCTACAACCCCATGCAGAAAACCTTAGAAAAATATTTTGTTTCAAAAACCAACTGTAATAGTGATAAAACTACCAAAGATAGAGAGATGTCAAAGCTGCCATGTGTCACCAAGGTATTTACGAATAGTTGTATGCATCCATTTGGTATACTCGCAAGCACACAATCTACTTCTTCGCCAACAGCTAGGCTTTGTAAATACGAAGGAACATAGAAAAATCCAAAAGGTACTTAATACCTGATAAAAGGATATTAAAGTATTTTTGTGCTCTCAGGAATTTGACACTTTATTTTGGCACAAATAATCACTTTCAGTCTTTCAAACTCTGATGGTATTTTTTAAAAATAGTTTTATTAATGCAGTAGTCGTTTCGCAACAAGAAAATGGGGGATAAATAAATCATGATGCATTTTGGATAATTCAGGGCAAATATGGCAAAATACATCAAACTGTATCAGGGATCTCACTTCTCTCTCTCAACTGATCAATAAGTGTTCTGGCAAAAAAAAAAAAATCACTTAAGTAGAGAGTGATAGTGTCACGCGGAATATTATACTGATGATTGAGAGCTGCATACATTGTCCCTCACTACCTTCAAACTATAACCTTTCATAACATATTAAAATTTAAGGTGGACATTATAGTCACCAAAACAACGTTAGCATAATAAGGCAGTTTTGGTGTATAGATCATGAACCTGCAGCCTCACGGCTCAATTCCCTGCCATTTAGGAGTTAAATCACTTTGTTTTAGCTTAATGAAGCTAGGGTTGCATAAACAATTTGACGACTTTAGTGTCCTTTTAAGTTATCATTTTTAAACTCAGGAACATTGTGCATTAGAATAATTGGGCAGCTCGTTATTGTTCACAGATGTATGGTCATAGCTTAATTTGTTCTTCAGTCTACTGTAATGGTTATGGTACCTGTATACCCCTGGCACAGTCCCTCATTTATGTGTCAAAATATTTTCAAGTTAACAGTGGCCCCTTACTCAGCATGTTGTAATTATGGAAGTTACAGAAGCATTAGCAATGTTAACATTGCCCAAACATGGAGAGCATCCATTGGCTATGTATGTTAGCTTATATGCTACATATATATATGCTACCCACTTCTTTATAAAAGTGTATAAATTAAACTGTTAATAGCTCCCGACTGATTCCTCTCTTGCAACTGTCATTAGTCTAATACTATCCATACCTTTTGTGTCACTTTACCCCACTCCCTCTAGCATGTAAGCTCATTGAGCAGGGCCCTCAACCCCTCTGTTTCTGTGTGTCCAACTTGTTTTGTAACAACTACATGTCTGTTCGTCCACCCACTGTAAAGCGCTGCGGAATTTGTTGTTATAATAAATAATAACATAATAATATGCTCAAACTTTACTTTACCATTCAAATTTGGACAAAATTAATGCAGTTGTGTAATGTCTACAATAGTAATATGCCAAATAAGCTACTTGAGAACAGTTTGACACAGAACCAACTGACAGCGCCAGGGGCAGCATCGTAACCACAGCAGTAGCCAGTATTAGTTAAGGTGCTTAGAGTGTCCATTTACGTCAAACTGTGTCCTTGCAATGTTAGATTCATAGATCATGGGTCATTATGGAGACTAGCCAATCTCTGAAATAACTCTTAATCGTTTGAACAATGAAACAAAGCCAGAAATGCTAATTCATCAAGAATACTTCTAGGATTAATAACATGTTGCAATTTTTGAAAATGTAGGTTCTAATGATAGGTCCATTCTATTGTGGATAAATAAATAAAAAAAACAGTGATAATGATGGCTTTTAACCTTTAATATAGTCCTCTATGTAGTGCATGCTAAATAGATCAATACCTCTATATTCTTCCTGGTAAATATACTCTAAAAAAAAATCAAACATTTTAGAGAAACTAGTTTTATATTTGTCTTTCTTTTTGTTATCTTAGGTCTTGCATCACAATAAAGAGATTAAGTAATTGCCTCTGCATTGCTTTTATTCACACAAGCATCACTTTAATGGAATGTAAATGAGACAAGACTGGCCGGTGTCCTAAATTCTTATTGGCAGGTAAGGATGGATTAGGGATATGCATGAAATCTCCTTCCAAAAATGTAATAATTCAAGCTGTACACCATTCAAATGGAGAATGTTAAAACATATTTGAGCACTATTATTAACAGATTACAGCAACAAATACTCCTCTGTATCGGTGGAACAATTCTAAAAGGAAACTATAAAAAGATGCAAATTATTCTTTGTATAAAGAACATTTTTGTTACATTATAAAAGAAAAAAATATATATATATAGGTGTGTGAGTCTGCATCATATTTAGCATATCTTGACACGATGTTTAATATTTGAAATTCGAATTGCACAGACTAGGAAGCCTATTGTTCATCGTACTTTTGACTTCCTGTTGCTTCTTACAGAAGCGTCCTGCTAAGAAGTGAGTAGTACACAAGAAAATTGCTTCCCTCCCCCCCAGTGTGAGGAAGTTGACTTACACAAAAATGTTAAATTTTGTCAAAATAAAAATAATATTGAATAAGCATTTGTTCTTTCATATAGATATTTTTTTCTGGCTAAGGTGTTTCTTTGAAAGTTTTACTCAAATCATTAAGTGAAGGAATACAGCATGTCATAATTAATTTTTGCATACATTTTTACATCTGCAATACCAATATTGTAATCCCTTAACCTTACCATCAAAACTTGATGAAGGGAATTTTGTGAGAATGCTCCTAAAAATTAATGAAATGTAATCCATTAATATAAAAATTAAATTTAACCCCCCCCCCAAAAAAAAAAAACAGCACAGGGTACAACTTGTGTGTTGCACAACCCTTTACCTTTAGCTATCATTTAAAATGGCCGATGATAGGAAAAAGCAAGGTGTCTCAAAATATTAGTACTCTAGTTTTGCCCTGTTTTGTCTTTTTTTTTTTCCTGTGACATATATAATAAAATGTGTATTCGGTATTCCTTTGTAATTCAGTTTCAGTAAAATTCCAAGGCAACATATAAGCAGTTTTTCATAAAGATCCCATCATTATGCATAAATGAAACATAACAGGTCTGTTTATTTTGATTGATGATGGGTTAAAGGTGACATAACACTGTTGGAATACTATTATAAGGAAACATGAAAGAAATCAAAATGAGGAAATGTACCCTTGAAACTGCATTCCGGTTGTTTTTACAGGGATTCTTAGGTACAGTGCCTTGCAAAAGTATTTACCCCCCTTGGCATTTTTCGTGTTTTGTTGCCTCACAACCTGGAATTAACATCGATTGAGGATTTGCATCATTTAATTTACAGAACATGCCCACAACTTTGAAGATTTTTTTTTTATTGTGAAGCACCATCTTTCCCTCAACTCTGACCAGTTTCCCAGTCCGGGCTGCTGAAAAACATCCCCACAGCATGATTCTGCCACCACTATGTTTCACGGTGGGGATGGTGTTCTTTGGTTGATGTGATGAGTTGGGATTGCGCCAGTCATGGCGTTTTGTTTTAGGCCGAAAAGTTACATTTTAGTCTCATCAGACCAGAGCACCTTCCTCCATACATTTTGAGAGTCTTCCACATGCCTTTTTGCAAACTCAACACGTGCCATTTTGGTTATTGCCTGAAAGTAATGGCTTTCTTCTGGCCACTCTGCCATAAAGCCCAACTCTGTAGAGCATATAGCGTATTGTTGTCCTATGTACAGATACTCCAGTCTCTGCTGTGGAACTCTGCAACTCCTCCAGGGTTGCCTTTGGTCTCTGTGCTGCCTCTCTGATTAATGCCCTCCTTGCCTGCTCCATGAGTTTTGGTGGGCGGCCGTCTCTTGGCATGTTTGCTGTTGTGCCATGTTCTTTCCATTTGGTTTTGATAGATTTGATTGTGCTCCTGGGGATCATCAAAGATTTGTATATTTTTTTATAACCTAACCCTGACTTGTACTTCTCAACAACATTGTCACTTACTTGTTTGGAGAGTTCCTTGGTCTTCATGGCATCGTTTGGTTAGTGGTGCCTCCTGCTTAGATGTTGCAGTCTCTGGGGCCTTTCAAAAAAGATGTTATTATGTAATGACAGATCATGTGCCACTTAGATTGCACAAAGGTGGACATCATTTCACTAATTATGTGACTTCTGAAGGTAATTGGTTGCACCACAACTTTTTATGTGCTTCATAACAGGGGGTGAATACATACGCACATGCCAACTTTTTGTTTTCTATTTCTAAAAAATAGTTTTATGTTTATATTTTTCTCATTTCAGTTCACCAACTTAGACTATTGTGTTCTGATCTATCACATAAAATTCAGATTAACAAAACATTGAACATAAGGCTGTAATGTAGCAAAATAGGTAAAAGGTCAAGGGGGTGAATACTTTTGCAAGGCACTGTATATCTATGCACACAGAATATTATTAGACAGGTCACTGAAGGGGTTTATTTAGTAAACAGCACTACGTGAAATACTGCGAGAATAATTTTTCTCACTCAAAATATCTGTATGCTTTAGAACTCCGGTAAATCAGTTAATTTTTTTGAACAAAGCTAATGTGGTCAAAACTTAGCAATTATTTTGTCATTATACCACAATATGGCATTCAGCGATTAAATGTCTAAGAGTTATTCTTTAGACTTGGCATTGTGGAGAGCTGACGAATTCTAGGGCAAAATTTGTAAACATGAAAAACCCAAGAAGTTCTTTTACTTTGGTGATTTTGTCCAACATTTGTAATTCTCTTGTGGATTCTCCAAACGCACTAGACCCTGGGTAGGCAACGTTTGGCATTCAAAAAAATGTGTACTCCATTACCCATAATACTCTTACAGCCATAATGCTGGCAAACATCAGGGGAGATATAGTCGGAGTGCCATATTTTGTCTACCCCTGCATTAGACTTTAAAACAATGCATTGGGTGACAACAAAAAAATGTCTCTTGTTTTGTCCATCTGAATGTCTACAGAAGCACATATTTATGTAGCAATCTCTTTTTAAATCATTGCTATACAAAATTCTTCACCATATAACAAAAGTGGAATAGACACTAAATGAGGCATTGTGGAGAATAGAAAGGGGGATTTCAAATTTTAGAATAAGATAGGCAATGTCAGAAATTTCTAATTTTTCCAATTTTTATATTTTTCTCCTGATTCATTCCATGTTTAATGAATTAAATAAAGGGAAGGGGAAGATTTCCAACAATGCAACTATTACATTAGCAAAATAGGTAGTTAGATCTGGTTCCATGTCAAATATCAGCCAGTTGGGATACAGTGAATTGGATAGAAAATGGATAGAGTCTGGAGAGTTTAACCAGACTGACTAATAATAACATTAAAGAAATTGACTTTTGCTAGATTTCAGGTACATTGTGCTTCCATGGCAGAGCTCATCGACTTTATAAAGGGGACGAACTCAGAGCTGCAACAAAACCAAAGAATATTCAAATTCTGAGAACAAGCAAAAAACAGAAAATTCTTAATAGCTTTCCCTTTGGTTAGTCCCCACTCGGGTATCAATTATGGTTTTTACTTGTACCATAGAGAACCTACACTATTTGCATATTACACTGATCCTACACATAAGGGCAGCATCAATCCAAAATGCCAGCAAATTCCATATGTATGAGAGATACAGTAACCCTGAACAATAGTTTCAACCATCTTTGGGCCTCGTCAGCGAGGTGGAGCAAATACCTCTCTGGGCACAGTGAGCACAGGGTCCATATTTGGATTACCTTTTTTTTATATTCTTTATTTTTGCTGTGCTGTAAAGTACAGACAGGCCTGCAATGTCACAACAATTGCAAGCACGCTAAAATAGAGAGAAATGATAGTTGCCTGGCATACTATAATACTGCACATTTTCTTATAATAATTACATGCCAGATAGTCCTGTGTAAAGGTGATACTGTACATAAACTAGAAAACAAACATTTCTGAAAGACAGGAGTAGTATTCGTTATGCAAAAGTATAAAAAAAATAAAAATAAAGTAGTCATGAAACATGCTACACAGAGTGAAACTTATCACTGGGACTGCAAACAATGTCAGCAGGACGTTCCAAGCAATATGGGCAAAAGAAAAAAAAAGACAACAGGCCAAGAATACTGAATAATACAAAGTGGTGGTATCATTGATTACTGGCATCTATCAGATACCAACTCCCATACTTGGTAAGTAATTTAAATGTTCAGAAAGTCCACAGGGGAGATGCGTGCTCCAGGTTTGCTCAAGGGCAAGCATCTCTTTCTGTGGACTTTGGTTTGTATCAAGTCCCTCCCAAATTGTATATACCAGAAGTCCTGTGTCTTGTGGGGAGTGGATCGCTGCTGATGGCATAGATTTGATGGGATCAATTCCCGATTGGCATTCAGCTTATGTGGGTATAATAGGAGAGTTACAGGAGCTTGTCTGTCTGCATGCGTTGCCCGGAGGGGGTTCACCCAACCCATGGAGTTGTGAGATGGCTGCTGATCTTGCATCCAGCTTTTATCATAATCTTGTGAATACCACCTCCCCCAGATCAGTCGCCTGCAGGCCGCAACATGCTGCCGTGGCTTCCCTATGGTCACGGAGCCAGAATAAGGGGTTTTACCAAAGATTCTCAAACCACCCCAGAAAAAATAGGCCATGATGGCACAGGAACATGCACATTAAGTAGGGGATATCCCCCCAAGAATCATCAAGGTGAGCAGGAGCTCGCGCAGTACATGTCTTCTCACTTGAGGATCATGCTCCATTACAGTTGGAGCTTTAGCCACTGAGTTATCTCACTGCCATAATCAGTGAAGTGTCAATAATTTAAATCAACTGCAGTAAAAGTAAAAAGCACAGAGAATAAGCTGGCATTCCCTTGGAGTTTACTCCCACAATAGTTATATCCGTTTCTCTAAGTGGCTTCTTTTTTTCGCCTTGTCCTCTATCAAGACCTATGATCCAGTGTACTGACCGGCTATTAACTTCTCTTTGTAGAAGAGTGATTTGTTTTATTTATTTATATTTCCAGGCTTGCAAATTGGATTCCATTTAAAATAAAGTGTTTACTCCTCAATAATGTGTGCTTTCAGAACGGCTATGCCGAAATGGAATGTAAATGAGGGATGATTGGCTGCTATAGACTATTCTTACTGGCACAAAAAGAAGAATAGATTTTGGTATTTACATAAAGCCTTGTTCAAAAAATTTGATAATTCTGACAGTAAATCATTGTAATTGAGACACTCCAAAGTGAATCAGTACTATTACGGTCTAATTACAGCCGCCTTAGATTAATAAGCAAAGTGCTTTTTAAAAATGAGCTGAAATCAATGATCCTGTAAAATGTTCTAAATTTTCTGGGCACCATTCAAGAAAACAAACTACAAAAGATCATGTCCCACAACCAGCAGACAGTAGAATTATTATTATGTTTTTCTATTTGTAATGTTCAGGAAAACATTATTTTACCCAAAACAAAGTGTTTAATTGTTTGCAATGATAGAAATATGAAGGCACATACAAAAAGTAAAAAAAACATTTTTTTAAAAAAATACAATTGTTCACCACCCCTATTTGTTTTCTTAGAATTACTATTCTTGCTTTGTGACAAGGAACTTGCTAATGTTGTTGTTTAGCTTGCCAGCAGATTGCCAGTGTTTCTTGTGAAATTGGTCTTTTCTAAGTATGGACTTATAGAAGTTAATGGTCACCAAGTTGAGCCACTAAAATTAGAAACAATGTCAAATTCATGTGCTTTCTGGTTGGCCTGTCTGATATGTCCACTTTTTGAGCATGTTTACAAGTGTACAGTATCTGGGTGGTATCTTCAATGCATGACTGTCACTTTCCTGCATGTATTGGAGAAGATTGTCAGCCAAGTATAATAGCTGTCCAGGTTACTCTAAAATGCTGATACTGGGTTTTTGTGATTAGTTATCATGTTGGCTTAGGGTAAAGTAGGGAGGAATTCCAAGTCCTTCATGCTCTGTACAATTTAAATAGCCGTCAACCATGATAGTTACTGGGACTATATCTCATAGCTAAGGTAACTGTTAATCTGCAACCTACAGACAGCAAACTTAATAGGTAGCCCATAGCCATCTGGAGACAGGATCCTTCCCCGAAGACTAAAGAGCTGCCGACTGACCTCCAGATCCACTAATAGTTTATAAAGCTTCTTTATACCATTAAAGTAATGTGATTGTCTTTGGGTAAACCATAAGCTAACCACCTGTAAGACTTAGTGAGTTAAACTGTCTCTTGTGTACAGGGAGTGCAGAATTATTAGGCAAGTTGTATTTTTGAGGATTAATTTTATTATTGAACAACAACCATGTTCTCAATGAACCCAAAAAACTCATTAATATCAAAGCTGAATATTTTTGGAAGTAGTTTTTAGTTTGTTTTAGTTATAGCTATGTTAGGGGGATATCTGTGTGTGCAGGTGACTATTACTGTGCATAATTATTAGGCAACTTAACAAAAAACAAATATATACCCATTTCAATTATTTATTATTACCAGTGAAACCAATATAACATCTCAACATTCACAAATATACATTTCTGACGTTCAAAAACAAAACAAAAACAAATCATTGACCAATATAGCCACCTTTCTTTGCAAGGACACTCAAAAGCCTGCCATCCATGGATTCTGTCAGTGTTTTGATCTGTTCACCATCAACATTGCGTGCAGCAGCAACCACAACCTCCCAGACACTGTTCAGAGAGGTGTACTGTTTTCCCTCCTTGTAAATCTCACATTTGATGATGGACCACAGGTTCTCAATGGGTTCAGATCAGGTGAACAAGGAGGCTATGTCATTAGATTTTCTTCTTTTATACCCTTTCTTGCCAGCCACGCTGTGGAGTACTTGGACGCGTGTGATGGAGCATTGTCCTACATGAAAATCATGTTTTTCTTGAAGGATGCAGACTTCTTCCTGTACCACTGCTTGAAGAAGGTGTCTTCCAGGAACTGGCAGTGGGACTGGGAGTTGAGCTTGACTCCATCCTCAACCCGAAAAGGCCCCACAAGCTCATCTTTGATGATACCAGCCCAAACCAGTACTCCACCTCCACCTTGCTGGCGTCTGAGTCGGACTGGAGCTCTCTGCCCTTTACCAATCCAGCCACGGGCCCATCCATCTGGCCCATCAAGACTCACTCTCATTCCATCAGTCCATAAAACCTTAGAAAAATCAGTCTTGAGATATTTCTTGGCCCAGTCTTGGCGTTTCAGCTTGTGTGTCTTGTTCAGTGGTGGTCGTCTTTCAGCCTTTCTTACCTTGGCCATGTCTCTGAGTATTGCACACCTTGTGCTTT
>CAKOES020000042.1:8645-26454 GCA_933207985.1 Pelobates cultripes
AACACTCTTCTGGGAAGGTTTAGGGATCCTATACAACCTGTCCCCCACCCACTCATACTTTTCCCCATCTATTCCTTCCTCCCCAGCATCTGCCCTGTCCTTGTATCTTTGGAGGGTCGGATCTGCCCGGGTTTCCCTCCCAAACTCCTCTGGGGAATCCCAGCTTAAGGGAACCTGATCTGGGGTACCAGTCGGGGAAGGAGATCTTACCTGGGTCTTGTCAGCAAGTGGGCTGGTTCCGGCAGCACGGGTCTGGGCACGGGTGGTCACTGGGTTCACGTCTGCAGGGCCCATCGGAGCATAGGCTGAAACCAAAGGCGCCAAATCGTTTCCCAAAAGAACATCTGCGGGCAAGTCCTTCATCACCCCCACATCCACATGCCTAGCGCCCACTCCCCAATCCAAATGTACTCGGGCAACAGGTAAGCGAAACACGGCACCCCTGCTACCCTTACTGCCACAGTGTCCCCAGTGTGCTGATGCTCTGAGACCAAGTTCTTTTGGAGCAGTGTCATCGTAGCTCCTGTGTCTCTCAGCCCATTCACCACTCTGCCATTCAGCTTCACAGTTTGCCGATGTTGCTGGCGATTATCCTGGTGAGCTGCTTGCACTGGGTCTGCCTCGTGTAGAATGTCCCAAAATTCCTCCTGCTCTAGGCAGTGAGCAGCAGGCTGAGGTGGGCGCTGGTTTCCATTAACTGGTCTCCTCCAGGACTGAGCCTGGTTGGCACTGTTCAGTGGGCACTCAGGACGCTTGTGCCCCAACTGCTTGCACCCATAGCACCGATGGGTTGGGAGTACTCCCGGGCATTAAATCGGGCTGGTTGCATATAATTGTTAGCTGGTGGTGCGGCTGGGGTACGGTGTACTGGGGGTTGGTAGACTGCAGGAGCGGGTGTTACTGCTGGTCGATACTCCAGCCTGGCAGGGGCTTTAGCAGCTGTACCATCCAACTTGCGGGCATCCGTGTATTCGTCTGCCAGACGGGCAGCCTCGGGTAGGGTAGAGGGTTTTCTGTCTCTGACCCATTCCCGGACCCCAGCAGGTAGTCTATCAAAGCAGTGCTCCAGCATGAACACTTGTAGCTTCACAGTTTCACCTCCTCTCCAGTTACCGCTTGGCTTCCAGCCATCCAGTGGGCTGCGGTACGATGGACTCTGCAGGCCCATTCCACATAAGAGTCCCCAACCAGCTTGTTGGTTTCTCTAAACCTCCGCCTGTACGCCTCTGGGGTCACCGCATACCTGGCTAGGAGCGCCTCTTTCACAGCCCGGTAGCTGGTGATCTCTTCCCCTGGGATGGCCCGAAAAGCTTCACTAGCCCGGCCAGATAATTTCCCAGAGAGGATGGTGACCCATTCATCTGCAGGTACCTGATGTAGCGCACACTGCCTCTCAAAGTCTGCCAAAAATCCATCAATCTCTCCCTCTGTTTCCACAAAATTTTTAAATGCAGCAAAAGGTACCTTCTTTCTGGCAACCACATTATTGTCATACGGAACCTCTGCTGCTGCAGCTCCTCTTTCCCGGGCCGCCTGTTGTGCTGCAACTGCTGCCTGCACACGAACCACGATGTCAGCTGAGGGGTTGGGGCCAAAATGTGCCAGCCTTATTTGTACTGCCCGGTTGAATTGTATTTCCTCGGGTGTTAAATCCAAGGTGCTGGGCACGTTGACTCTTTCCATTCCCGTTGCTGCATCCATCTCCATTAGCAAAGCAATAATCTCCTGTTTCTTTAAATTGCTTGCTGACCTTCCTCAGCATTCCAATATGTCCTTAAGTGTAGCACGCCTTAATTCCTCGTACTGCATGTCTCGTAGCTGACCTCCAATGCTGTAGGATTCATCCCGTCGCTTGCCACCAATTGTTAAGACACCTCCCGTGTCTTTAAGCCAAACCGCCGTTTAGTAAACCTTCCCCGGCTGCAGTACAGTCTCCGTTCGCTTACTCTGTAACCCACGAACCAAATGCAGGGGAAGCGACAATCTCCCGATCGAAATCCACGAACGGCTCCAAACTCCCGAACGGCAATATACGAACTGCTAGGAACCGTCGAACAATAATATCCCCAAAGCGGCTTTCGTTCCATACAGCAGTCTCTAACCGTGAAGAAGAAATCCCCCCAATAACGAGACAGAAGCTCCGCATTGAGGGTCAAATAAGATCTGGTTTTACTGTGGGCTACCTGCCCGTATTTATGCAGGTCTCCCACCTGGTGGACACTCCCCTAGGGGACCAAATGGAAGACTTAACTTACAGACAGATAGAAGGACATTTCTGACACACAGTCACATCTCTTACCCACAGTGCATTCTGATTCCCTCCCCTCTGTCCTGGAGTTAATTACCAAGTAACTCAATTAACTCCAGGACAAGGACAGTCGCCATTTTAAACATAAAATAAAAAAAGACATAAAAATGCATAACTACATGAAAACTGAACATTCCCCATTCGTATTACATGTCCCCAGATAGCCTGGATCTGAGTGCATATTATTGGCGAATAGCGCTCAGATCCCACACACATAGTTCAATAGCCATGGAGTCAAAGTTCTTACAGTCTTTCGGTATACGAATGACTCCATGGGAGGGCTATCTAGGTTAAGTCTTTTGTATGCTCTCAATCTCCCGAACGGCCGGTGTTCGCATGCTTTCGTGGAGGCAGCCAGGCGTTCCCTTGTTTCAGCGGTGTTCGGCAGAAAAAGTGTCCGTTTTCAGTTCCATAGAAATAGAGCCAAACACCGCTGGGCGTTCGCATGATTTAAAATGGCCGCTGCCTCGTGGTCCACATACGAACGACGACCACCCTGAGTTCGGTTTAATTGAGAAGTGTCTGCGGTTAACCACAACGTTATAATGGTGATCACTTCGTTAACCTGCAGCACACTCCTCACTTGGGTGGCCGTTCGTTCGGCAGATTTGTTCGGGGAAAAAAGAGTCATTCGAATGGCTGGGCTATAGAAACCAGCCATTCATACGAACGGGGACAAAAAGATGAACGGGCAAAAATCCAGCAGACAGATGGTTCTGTCACAGAGAACTCACACAGGCTCATGTAACAGCTCACTTTACACAAGGCAGACATAACCTTACATAAAACTGAGCAGAGAAGCATGTTCCTTGAATGAAAGTGAACACCCAAGTAAAAGGAGAATCATTTTGGACAAGTATTAGAGAAATGACACAGGTTCACGTAATATCTTACTTTACACAAAGCAGACATAACATTATTTAATTCTAAGCAGAGAATCATGTTCCTTGAATGAAACTGAACACACAAGTAAAAGGAGATTCATTTGGACAAGTAATAGAAATTAATTTTGGACAAGTAATAGAAAACTCACACAGGTTCATGTAGCAGCTCACTTTACTCAAAGCAGACATAACCTTACTTAAAACTGAGCAGAGAATCATGTTCCTTGAATGAAAATTAACACACAAGTTAAAGGAGATTCATTTTGGACAAGTAATAGAAATTCATTTTGGACAAGTAAAGATTAATATTGGACAAGTAATAGAAAACTCACACAGGCTTATGTAACAGCTCACTTTACACAAAGCAGACATAACCTTACTTATAACTGAGCAGAGAATCATGTTCCTTGAATGAAAATGAACACACAAGTAAAAGGAGATTCATTTTGGACAAGTATTAGAGAACTCACACAGGCTCATGTAACAGCTCACTTTACACAAAGCAGCTATAACATTACTTAAAACTGAGCAGAGAAGCATGTTCCTTGAATGAAAGTGAACAACCAAGTAAAAGGAGATTCATTTTGGACAAGTATTAGAGAAATGACACAGGCTCATGTAACAGCTCACTTTACACAAGGCAGACATAACCTTACATAAAACTGAGCAGAGAAGCATGTTCCTTGAATGAAAGTGAACACCCAAGTAAAAGGAGAATCATTTTGGACAAGTATTAGAGAAATGACACAGGCTCGTCTAACAGCTCACTTTACACAAAGCAAACATAACAGTACTTAAAACTAAGCAGAGAATCATGTTCCTTGAAGGAAAATGAACACCAACTAAAAGGAGATTCATTTTGGACAAGTAGTAGAAAACTCACACAGGCTCATGTAACAGCTCACTTTACACAAAGCAGACATAACATTACTTATAACTGAGCAGAGATTTATGTTCCTTGAAGTAAACTGCACATACATGTAAAAGGAGATTCATTTTGGACAAGTAATAGAAAACTCACTCAGGATCATGTAACAGCTCACTTTACTCAAAGCAGACATAACCTTACTTAAAACTGAGCAGAGAATCATGTTCCTTGAATGAAAATGAACACACAAGTTAAAGGAGATTCATTTTGGACAAGTAATAGAAAACTCACACATGCTCATGTAATATCTTACTTTACACAAAGCAGACATAACCATAATTAAAATTAAGTAGAGATTCATGTTCCTTGAAGTAAACTGCACATAAATGTAAAAGATGAATCTCCTTTAACTTGTGTGTTCATTTTCATTCAAGGAACATGCTTCTCTGCTCAGTTTTAAGTAATGTTATAGCTGCTTTGTGTAAAGTGAGCTGTTACATGAGCCTGTGTGAGTTCTCTAATACTTGTCCAAAATGAATCTCCTTTTACTTGTGTGTTCACTTTCATTCAAGGAACATGCTTCTCTGCTCAGTTTTATGTAAGGTTATGTCTGCCTTGTGTAAAGTGAGCTGTTTTACTTCATTTGGACAAGTAATGGAAAACTCACACAGGTTCATGTAGCAGCTCACTTTACACAAGGACATAACCTTACTTAAAACAAGTAAAAGGAGATTCAATTGGACAAGTAATAGAAATAAATTTTGGACAAGTAAAGACTAATATTGGACAAGTAATAGAAAACTCACACAGGCTCATGTAACAGCTCACTTTACACAAAGCAGTCATAACCATACTTAAAATTAAGCAGAGAAGCATGTTCCTTGAATGAAAGTGGACACCCAAGTAAAAGGAGATTCATTTTGGACAAGTATTAGAGAACTCACACAGGCTCATGTAACAGCTCACTTTACACAAGGCAGACATAACCTTACATAGAACTGAGCAGAGAAGCATGTTCCTTGAATGAAAGTGAACACCCAAGTAAAAGGAGAATCATTTTGGAGAAATGACACAGGCTCGTCTAACAGCTCACTTTACACAAAGCAAACATAACAGTACTTAAAACTAAGCAGAGAATCATGTTCCTTGAAGGAAAATGAACACCAACTAAAAGGAGATTCATTTTGGACAAGTAGTAGAAAACTCTCACAGGCTCATGTAACAGCTCACTTTACACAAAGCAGACATAACATTACTTATAACTGAGCAGAGATTTATGTTCCTTGAAGTAAACTGCACATACATGTAAAAGGAGATTCATTTTGGACAAGTAATAGAAAACTCACTCAGGATCATGTAACAGCTCACTTTACTCAAAGCAGACATAACCTTACTTAAAACTGAGCAGAGAATCATGTTCCTTGAATGAAAATGAACACACAAGTTAAAGGAGATTCATTTTGGACAAGTAATAGAAAACTCACACATGCTCATGTAATATCTTACTTTACACAAAGCAGACATAACATTATTTAATTCTAAGCAGAGAATCATGTTCCTTGAATGAAACTGAACACACAAGTAAAAGGAGATTCATTTGGACAAGTAATAGAAATTAATTTTGGACAAATAATAGAAAACTCACACAGGTTCATGTAGCAGCTCACTTTACTCAAAGCAGACATAACCTTACTTATAACTGAGCAGAGAATCATGTTCCTTGAATGAAAATGAACACACAAGTAAAAGGAGATTCATTTTGGACAAGTATTAGAGAACTCACACAGGCTCATGTAACAGCTCACTTTACACAAAGCAGCTATAACATTACTTAAAACTGAGCAGGGAAGCATGTTCCTTGAATGAAAATGAACACACAAGTAAAAGGAGATTCATTTTGGACAAGTAATAGAAAACTCACACAGGCTCATGTAGCAGCTCACTTTACCCAAGGACAATACCTTACTTAAAATTAAGCAGAGAATCATGTTCCTTGAATGAAACTGAACACACAAGTAAAAGGAGATTCATTTGGACAAGTAATAGAAATTAATTTTGGACAAGTAATAGAAAACTCACACAGGTTCATGTAGCAGCTCACTTTACTCAAAGCAGATATAACCTTACTTATACCTGAGCAGAGAATCATGTTCCTTGAATGAAAATGAACACACAAGTAAAAGGAGATTCATTTTGGACAAGTATTAGAGAACTCACACAGGCTCATGTAACAGCTCACTTTACACAAAGCAGCTATAACATTACTTAAAACTGAGCAGAGAAGCATGTTCCTTGAATGAAAATGAACACACAAGTAAAAGGAGATTCATTTTGGACAAGTAATAGAAAACTCACACAGGATCATGTAGCAGCTCACTTTACACAAGGACATTACCTTACTTAAAATTAAGCAGAGAATCATGTTCCTTGAATGAAACTGAACACACAAGTAAAAGGAGATTCATTTGGACAAGTAATAGAAATTAATTTTGGACAAGTAAAGATTAATATTGGACAAGTAATAGAAAACTCACACGGGTTCATGTAGCAGCTCACTTTACTCAAAGCAGACATAACCTTACTTATAACTGAGCAGAGAATCATGTTCCTTGAATGAAAATGAACACACAAGTAAAAGGAGATTCATTTTGGACAAGTATTTGATAACTCACACAGGCTCATGTAACAGCTCACTTTACACAAGGCCGACATAACCTTACATAAAACTGAGCAGAGAAGCATGTTCCTTGAATGAAAATGAACACACAAGTTAAAGGAGATTCATTTTGGACAAGTAATAGAAATTCATTTTGGACAAGTAAAGATTAATATTGGACAAGTAATAGAAAACTCACACAGGCTCATGTAACAGCTCACTTTACACAAAGCTGCTATAATATTACTTAAAACTGAGCAGAGAAGCATGTGTAGTAAACTGCACATACATGTAAAAGGAGATTCATTTTGGACAAGTAATAGAGGACTCACACAGGTTCATGTAGCAGCTCACTTTACACAAGGACATAACCTTACTTAAAACACGTAAAAGGAGTTTCATTTGGACAAGTAATAGAAATACATTTTGGACAAGTAAAGACTAATATTGGACTGTGACAGATTCATCTGCATTGTTGGTTCGTCTGTTTCCCTTTGTTCGCGGAATTGCCTGTTCGTATAACCCCGTTCGTGTAATTTGCAAAACTACCGATTGAAACTACCGAACGAACGACCACCCAGGAGAGGAGTGTGCTGCTGGTTAACCTATTGGCCCCAATTAGAACGTTGTGGTTAACCGCAGACACCTCTCCATTCCATTCGTACGGGTGGTCGTCGTTCGCATGTCGACCACGAGGCAGCGGCCATTTTGGGACATACGAACACCGAGCGGTGTTCGGTACAAACTGTATGGAACTAAAAACGGACACTTAAACTACCGAACACCGCTGAAAAGCTGCTGCCTACCTTCCTTTTCGACAAGGCATGCGAACGTCGGTCGTTCGGGAGTTTTGTTCATTCGTATCTACTTTCGCCCCGACAGCCATCCCATGGAGTCATTCGTATACCGAAGGACTGGTGGAAGACTTTGACTCCATGGCGATTCGACTAGATACATCGGATCTGAGCGCTATTCGGTGAAAACATGCCCTCAGATCCAGGCTGTCAGGGGATACGTTGCACGAACCATATGCATTCGGTAATTCTGTCGTTATGTATTTTAATGTAAATTTGTTACTGTATTCCAAGATGGCGATTGTCTCTACCTTGAGAGATAATTAGGTTTCTTCCTAATTATCTCCGAGGTAGAGGAGAAGGAATTATGGGCAAGATGGGAAGGGCTATTATTGAAGCCACTGCGATTGGCTACTGTACAATATGTTTTACAGTCTTCCACAAGGTCCCCTCGGGGAATGTCCACCTTGTGGAGACCTGCATAAATACCAGGCAGGTAGCCCCCATTAAACAGATCTTCATTTGACCCTCAAGACAGAGCTTGGTCTCGTTTGTGGGGGGGGGGAATTATTACTGGGACAGCGCTTTCGTTATTTCTAGCTGTGGAAGGCGTTCGACTGTTTGGCTGATCGGGAGTTGCCGTATTCGCGCACTGCGTTCGGGAATTTGGCGGGCGGTTGAATTTAACCTGCATTTCTGGAGAAGGGGATTATTGCCTAAACGGCGGCTTCATCTACCCGACGGTACGTGTCGTAACAATTGGTGGCAAGCGACGGGATGAATCCTACAGCCCAGAAGGCCAGCTACACATCCCAGGTTGGAAATGCAGTATGAGGAGTTAAGGCGTGCTACCCTTAAAGATATATTGGAACGCAGAGGACGATCAGCGAGTAATCTCAAGAAAAGAGAGATTATTGCCATACTATTGGAAATGGATGCAGCACAGGGAACGGGGGGAGCGGATGTGCCTGGCATACTGGAGTTAACACCCGAGGAGATACAGTTTAACCGGGCAGTTCAGATCAGGCTGGCACATTTTGGCCCCAACCCCGCAGCAGATATTGTGGTGCAAGTACAAGCGGCAGTAGCAGCACAACAGGCGCTTCAAGGAAGAGGCGCTGCAGCAGCTGAGGTACCTTATAATAATAATAATGGAAGGAGAAAAGTACCTTTTGCTGCATTTCGGAACTTTGTAGAAGCCGAAGGAGAAATTGATGGGTTCCTGGCGGATTTTGAAAGGCAATGTGCCTTACACCAGGTACCCGCAGGAGAATGGGTCCCCATCCTCTCTGGGAAGTTATCCGGCCGGGCCAGTGAGGCGTTTCGGGCCATCCCAGAGGAGGAACTTACCAGCTACAGGGCAGTGAAAGATGCCCTTTTGGCCAGATATGCTGTGACCCCGGAGGCATACCGACGGCGATTCCGGGACACTAACAAGCAGGCTGGCGATTCTTATGTGGAGTGGGCATGCCGAGTACACCGCACAGCAGCCCACTGGATGGCAGGGTGCCAAGCGGTAACTGGGGAAGAAGTGCTGCAAGTATTTCTGTTGGAGCACTGTTTTGACCGCTTACCTGTAGGAGTCAGAGAGTGGGTTAGGGACCGCAAACCCGCTACCTTACCCGAAGCTGCTCGTCTGGCAGATGAGTACACTGACGCCAGGAAACTGGACCAGACAGCAGCCAAGGTCCCTACCCGAGTGGAGTACAAACCAGCAGCCCCTCCAACCTCTGCAGTATATCAACACCCAGCACAACGCACCCCCACCATGCCAACAGCGAACAATTAAGTTCAGCCAGCCCGGTTCAACGCCCGGGATTACTCACAGCCGATCCGTTGCTACGGGTGTAAGCAGTTGGGGCACAAGCGACCCGAGTGCCCATTAAACAATTCAAGCCAAGCCCAGTCATGGAGAAGACCAGCCGGCGGAAATCAGCAACCACCTCAACCTTCCGCCCACTGTCTTGAGCAGGAGGAATTTTGGGGTATACTACATGAGGCAGATCCGGTACAAGCAGCGCAGCAGGATAACCGTCAACAGCACAGACAGACCGTTTAACTGAATGGCAAAGCGGTAACTGGTCTGAGAGACACCGGAGCCACTATGACCTTGCTCCAAAAGAACCTTGTGTCCGAACACCAACACACTGGAGATACTGTGGCAGTGAGGGTGGCGGGAGGTGCAGTGTTCCATTTACCGGTTGCCCGGGTTCACTTGGATTGGGGGGTGGGCTCTGGACACGTGAATGTGGGGGTCATGAAAGACTTACCGGCCGATATTTTGCTTGGGAATGACTTGGCCCCTTTGGTGTCCGCTTATGCTCCAATGGGACCGGCCGCTATCAACCCAGTGACTACCCGTGCCCAGACCCGTGCCGATGGAACCAGCCCACCTGCTGCTGAGACCCAGGTAAGGACCGAGTCCCCGACTGGTACCCTAGAACAGACTTTTGTTAACTGGGATTCCCCAGAGGAGTTTGGGAGGGAAACTCAGACAGATTCGACCCTCCAGAAGTATAGGGACAGAGCAGATACTGGAGAGGAAGGATTAGATGGGGAAAGGTATGAGTGGGTGGGGGACAGGTTGTATAGGATCCCCAAGCTTTCCCCGAAGAGTGTTGCCCCGCCGCCGAATCGACAGCTGGTAGTGCCCGCGAAATACCGGCAGGAGATTCTGCGGATAGGGCATGATCAGGCCCGGACTGGCCATCGGGCACAGAGGGCAAATGCCCGGTGGGCCGCGGTGGCCGTGGGGCCGAGGCCGGCAGGGGAGGTCCCAGGATCTCCCCTGCCGGTCTATGCAGGGCCGGCACTCTCCTAACGCCGGCCCCGCTGTTTGCCACGACGGGCCGGTGGGGAGATCAAGGATCTCCCTCACCGGCCCATTTAAATAGACCTGCGGCTGGGGAGGGAGGGAGAGGACCCGGCGGAGCTCTGTCTTGCAGCTCTGCCGGGTTTCTCTCGCGAGATCCGGAGCGTTGCCATGGCAACGCCCCGATCTCGCGAGAGAGTTCACTCACCACTGGACCACCAGGGATGGTGTGCGAGTGCCGGTGCCCCCCCTCCCAGCTACCACGTGCCTGTCCCCCCCTCCCAGGCTAAAGGTAAGAAGGGAGGGGGGGGGTTTAGTTTTTTTTTTGCTTAGTTTTTATTTTATTTTTTTATATATTTACCCCCACTTAATTTTTTATTTGTTTATTTACCCCCCAACACACAACATTTATACACAGCACTATCACACTCAGCATTCTCAGCACTCACACAGCACTCACACACATCACACCCAGCACTCTCACACACAGCACTCTCACACACATCATAGCACTCTCACACACATCATAGCACTTTCACACACATCATAGCACTCTCACACCCAGCACTCTCACACTCAGCACTCTCATAGACAGCACTCTCACACACATCATAGCACTCTCACACTCAGCACTCTCACACATCACACGCAGCACTCTCACACACATCATAGCACTCTCACACACATCATAGCACTTTCACACACATCATAGCACTTTCACACACAGCACTCTCACACACATCACACACAGCACTATCACACCCAGCACTCACAACACACAACACTCTCACACACAGCACTCTCACACACAGCACTCTCACACACAGCGCAGCACTCTCACACATCATAGCACTCTCACACACATCACACGCAGCACTCTCACACACATCATAGCACTCTCACACACAGCACTCTCACACACATCATACACAGCAATCTCACACATCGCAGCACTCTCACACACATCATAGCACTCTCACACACATCATACACAGCAATCTCACACATCGCAGCACTCTCACACACATCATAGCACTTTCACACACAGCACTTTCACACTCAGCACTCTCATACACATCACACAACACTCTCACACACAGCACTCAGGCACATCACTCTCACACACATCACACTCAGCACTCACACACAGCACTATCACACTCAACACTCATACACAGCACTATCACACTCAGCACTCACACACATAACACACAACACTCACACACAGCACTCTCACACATCACTCTCACACACATCATAGCACTCTCACACACATCATAGCACTCTCACACACATCATACACAGCAATCTCACACATCGCAGCACTCTCACACACATCATAGCACTTTCACACACAGCACTTTCACACTCAGCACTCTCACACTCAGCACTCTCTCACTCAGCACTCTCACACACATCACACAACACTCTCACACACAGCACTCAGGCACATCACTCTCACACACATCACACTCAGCACTCACACACATCATACACAGCACTATCACACTCAACACTCATACACAGCACTATCACACTCAGCATTCACACACATAACACACAACACTCACACACAGCACTCTCACACATCACTCTCACACACATCACACATCATACACAGCACTATCACACTCAGCACTCACACACATCACACACACAACACTCTCACACTCATCATACACAGCACCCTCACACACATACTGAACCCCTCACATACACACAACCCCCCAATACACTGCATCACACACATACACAATACTTCCAAACATATTTATATAAACTATATATATATATATATATATATACACATACACACAACACCCCTCACACACACACTGCACCCCTAAACACATTACATTCCAGACACACACTAGATCCTTTAGCCAACTCTGGATCATATACATACACACACTCTGGATCCCCTATATGCACACTAGATTCCTTGTAAGCAAACACATACTACATTCCCTGAACACACACTCTCTACAAACACTAAATCACCTATACACACACACACACTATAGCCTGTATGCACACACTTGCTACATCCCCTATACACACATTCTCTACAGCCCCTAGCCACATATGCATTACATTACACCACAAACACAACACGACTAAAACAGACCTTATTACACAATACCACACCATGACCAGCTCACTCTGCACAAACGTAATACCACAAACAGGCTCCAAACACATGCACAATACTCTTTCCTAGCCCTTTTGTCTCCTGGTATCCATTTATAGAGACACCAGAGACAAGTTGCAAGGAAACAGTGCAAGCATGTTATTAAATTTGCTTGCACTGTGCAGAACAAATACAGGGCTTTTTTCTCATGCTAGAGCTCTTCAGCAGAGCTCTGCGCATGGTCTGCCCTGGAAGAGCATTGAACCAACATGCTCACTTTGAGAGGGGGCGTGTATGTCATGAGTGATGACAAAACACACCCTCTCTGCCCCGCCCCCTTCTTAGTGGGCCGCTGTGATAAAAAAATGCCCGGGCTGAATTTTTTTCCCAGTCCGGCCCTGCCTGGAGATAATTAAGTTACCACAGCCACTTAAGCCAATTATCTCCAGGATAGAGGAGAAGATAGACCGGCCGCACAGTCTAAATATGTGGAACTATTTTGGGCATGAAAGCCAATATGTGACTTCCATAAAACTTTTGAACCCCTGCTCTGATCTGGGTGACTTTTGGATATGTTGTTCACCCAGTTAAGGGCTATCCAGGGATCCAGGGATAATTTATAGGGATGTGTTATGTTTTGGGGTGTTTTCTGGACTTTGGGGAAAATTTGTGTTTTTCTGCCTGTGGATAGTTAGGTTATTTTATTAGCTGCTTTAACCCATTAAGGACACAACTTTAGATATAAAAGAGAATCATGATGAAATATTTCCGTCATGTGTCCTTAAGGGGTAAATTATATCCCAGGCAGAGGGGAGGGCTTGTGTGCTGTATGTGGGAGTGTCGGACCTTATTGTATTGTTTTGTATTGTATTGTTTGTGTCCTTTGTCCTGTGCTCCACAAAGTCCACGTGGGTGGTAACCTTGTGGGGAAAATCTGTATAAAAGAAATGACTTTGTGCTAATTAAACAGACTTGTTCTACCCTTCATGAAGTTTTGGCTGATGTTTGGGGGATTGGAGAACCACACTCTGGGGATTGTTATAATCACTATACTTTCCAGAGTATAATCACTAGCTCTTGTAAGAGCTGTTCCTGTTCCTGCTCTCTGGATTATAAGAGAGGTCTACCTACTGGAAGCTGGACCCTGGTCTTGGGTCCAGAGTGGGAGGAAGATGGCGAGACCCCAACCCAGCAGCAGCGGTTCATGGGGTTGGCAGTGGTTATGGTGTCTGATGGAGTGCTTAGAAGCACTAGGAGCATCCGTCAGTGGAAGGTACCCAGTCGGGGTGCCAGGCGTTCTGTTACATATTTATTGCTATGATTTGGTTCTCACTAAATAATATCTTGTTTTCATTATTAAAAAAAAAAAAAAACTGACAGTATATTTTATATGCATAATGCACAACGTGAAACATAAAGACTTTGATAATGAGGGCTATACAAAAAAAAAATTGAATTCCCAAGAATTAAAACTGAAATGGGCCAAATACATAACAATCTCTGAACATTGCACTGCTTCCCCTGTACTTGCCCAAAGATAAAGCAGGACACAGCGATATTGACACTTCTCCTCCCTAGAGCACACAGTGCAAAATATCCCCTTCCTTACATAACTGAGATGAGGGATGAGTGGCGGTCACCACTGTCCAGCTGTCAGTCATAGACTCAGAAGATGTCTTCACATTTCAAAAATGGTGAACAGGTATAATACAGTATCCACAATGTGGTAAACCTAGAGGCCTCTACTTGCCATTTGCGGTATGAATACCAGAGGTTTGCCATCACTGGCCGAAAGCATAGCCCCTTGCTTGCTGTTCAGCTAATGCACTAGCAGACTTCATTAACCCGTCCAACTTCAAGCAATAGCCTTAGGGCACTGGGGCATTTGTTGCAGGTCCAAAGATGGAAAGGTTAATGGGTAAGTCCAATTTAAGATTAGTGGAGATGCATGGGAAGGGCTGAGCTGTAGGCAAAAGGTTTTTGTCAAACTGTTTCATAATGGTTTGAAAAAAACAGGGAATGACACAACTACTTGCTTTGGTGGTTATGGTGCTCTGAGTTTTCCTAACATCTGTATTAGAAAAGTTATGTGAAGTACTACTAGAACTGGTGACACTATTATTAACTATAATATGTATTTAATCAAGAGCTAGAATGTTTCAGGAGTCTCGATTTATGAATAATAGATGGCTTTACACTAATTCACTGGCATTTTCTCTAAATGTAGCTATCTTTTATAGAGCACATGCCAGAAGATAGTATATTAATGATAAGTTAAAGATAAAATATATTTGTACGGTAATTTAAAACTAATTTGAAATGCACAGTTTTCAAGTTGCCAAACATTAAGTAAATAAATGCTCTGTTCATGTATTTTCATTTTTGTATGAGATAGATGGAGGTTAATCTTACTTAAACCATTTTTTAAAATGAAAAAAAAAAAAGTGTTTTATCTTTTGCAGATTCGTAATAAGCTACTGGATAAAAAAAGATAAATAAATTCAAAACAGAAATGTGATTATATGCATCATATTAAATTTTAGTTATTAGGAAAAAATGTGAGTGGTATTACAGTCATATAGTACCACGGAAATATTGGTAAATCAATCAATTTCTAACGTTGTTTCTTTACCGACCAGAGTAATACTCCATTGACTAACACTGTTAATGGCATAAAATACATTGCATGCAAACAAGATGACAGTGGAAGGTGACAAGAATGCTTTATAACAAGCTTTTACAAAATAAAAACATTAGGATTTTCTATAAGGCATCATTTTGCCAGATGGTCTCCATTTTTTCTATAACAGCAGTGAGCATGGTAATCACACATCTGTCTGTGTATTTGTGATGACAGATATATTCCCTTATGCCCTATCAGGCAAGTTCATCAAGTTTCCCTTGAAATATGTTACATGGCGCTCCAACAATTATAGATTAAGAACATTGGAGAACTGCAAGGGAAAAAAAAATGGACATAATGATTCATGTTATCTGTCTATCCGTCGATTCTTCACTGTAGAGTGAAACTATGCCTGAAAACTCATCTTTTCTTGAAGATCCAGCCAGGCCTAGTTGAAGAAAAGATGACTGTCCATTGCTGTTTCCAAAGAGATTATTCTTATAAATAATATATAATTGTCATGACTACACTTACCTGGAGATTCCATGCCGCAACTCCATCCGCAGTCGATGCGGTTAATCCCCAAATTGCACGCTGGGGACTCAGGCATGCTCTACTGCAGGGACGAGCAGCCAACGTCCCTGCGGCACATGGACGCTGGGCCCTGCTCTATCCATCATGCCGTGGCCCACAGCAAGCTCCTCTCCCCAGCCGAGCCCACATGTAGAGACTCCACAACATGACGAAATCCTAAGACGGGCTCTTAAAGGGGCAGAACACCTGTCATCTGTTAAGGGGACTAATCACTTCAGCCAATAGTATGTGAGAGGTGGATCTCTCTCCCCTATATAATCAGTCTACCCTTACCTCAGTGCTCAGTTATACTGTGCTCTTCGGTGTGTACGCTTCTATGAATCCTGTTGATATCTGATCCTTGACCTACCTGCTTGTTATACCATTTCTGAACTTGTGCTGCCTGCCCCTGACCTCGGCTTTCCCTGACTGAGATTTTTTCATCCCTATTTGGTACCTTGTATTTGGCTTACTGCTGCTTCCTGGGCACCACCCGTCAAAACCACAACAATTATAAAAGGGGATTTCTGCTTTTATATATTTTCTCCCACAACCATAAGGTATAGGAATGTTGAAGTAGCAACAGTATTCATTATGTATAATGAGTATGTTTGGCAGAGTGGACAGTAAGCTACCTTAGCTATTCTTGTGTGCTGTAGTAGTTATGGTGCCACGAGTGCTCTGACACCCATCCCCCATCGTTAGTAGTCAAATCATATACAATGTTTTGACTTCTTACCTGGGGTTTGCCAGGCTATACTTCCCATCTCCTCAGGAGAGCTAATGGATGCTCCTAAGCAGTAGTCGTCATAATATGGTTTTACTACTTGCTATGAGTGTGCTCAGGGTACTTTTGGCACTACAACCACTGTAGCACAGTGGAGTAATTAAAGTGCTTGTCGCTTTCCTTTAAAGTGCAAGGTTCGACTGACGAGCCAAGCAGATGGATATCTCTTCAGTTCTTGTCTTGCAACTGGAGCTGTCTTACCTCTCAACAATTGATGTTTATCATTTTATCTGTTATTGACTGGTGGTTGAGGTCATTCTGCAGGGATACCATCTAATTGCTGCATTTTTCTCCCGTGATTCGCTTGCATTCTCCAGTAATATTTCGTTTTTTGCATTACTCTTGAATGCCTTGGAATTCACAATTCAGCCTGAAGGTAAATTTTCATATATAGTTTATCTTTATTAAAAACTCTTTATAACAAGCGACTTGATTACTAATGGTATCTTTCCTAACCAGGTATATTGCTAAAAAAAAAAAAAAAAAACACAAAAACAAATCAGGCTGTTTTAACCCCTTAAGGACCAAACTTCTGGAATAAAAGGGAATCATGACATGTCACAATTTTTCCATTGTTGTCTCAACATTCTGAAAAATCCTAATTTACATGTGCTGATAATAATTGCTATCACCTAATCTATTCCTGTGTTACATCCTAGAGCCAGTTTAAGAGGCTTTGTACAAGGTGAGATCCATGATATTTCACTCTCTCTCTCCCTCTCTTTCTACAACTCTGCTAAATGTTAAATTCTTTTATTTCTCCTTTTTGAAGAATTGAAACTTAATTCCATGCCAGGGGCATTCTAGGTTTTTGCATGTAATTCTGATTAGGCCACTATTTGTAGTGCTGTACTACACATTTAAGACAGAGTCTCATGAATTAGCTGAAAAGTCCCCTGACTCTGGTTCTGATACAGCAGTTGGTGGCTCAGGCAAATACTGCACACAATCTGGTTAACCAAAACGGTAAACTGGGCTATACATAAAATTATAGGACCTGCGTTATGGCTGCTCTTATTCGGAATTACTGAGCCATATAGCCTATGTGATGCAAGAAGCTGTGATGATGACAGGGGTAGGCAACCTTCGGCACTCCAGATGTTGTGATGCTTTGCCAGCATTATGGCTGTTATAGGGGATGTAGTCCACAACATCTGGAGTCCCGAAGGTTGCAAAACCATGGACTAGCAGGTGAATTATTTTTCCAATAACCTCTTGTCCAATAACCTCTAGGAGCCAATAGAAAATAATGATTTAATCTGGTCAGGGAAGGGTCTGAGAGTTGCTTAGCCACTGAACCGTGCAGACACCATTTCTGGGTGCTCCGGCAAAACGACGTTAAATTGACAAAAATCACAACATTACAAGCCAAA
>CAKOES020000042.1:26554-79961 GCA_933207985.1 Pelobates cultripes
CTAGCCCAAAAGACCCATAGGCAGAGCACGCAGGCAGCACCAGCAACGGACTGATGCCCTTTTTATTCCCGCAGATGGTCAGGAAGGTGCGCCGCAAAGTTAAGGGCTACTGCGCCAACAGGTGTGTGTAATAGCAACCGGTGTGTATAAAGACACCCGAGACATAGGAGCAATGCTGCAGTGCCCATGGCCTCAAAGATGGCTGCCATGCCTGAACCAGACACCGGCTCCACATGCTCAGAGCAAGCCTTGGGAGACGCCACAGATCCGCAATCACCTCTAGAGGCGCAGGTAGATCCTGATGCGCAGAATCCGGCTACCAAACTGGACATTCGGAACCTGCTGTTGGAATCTAAGCAGATGTCTGCTGCAGACATGACCCTTATAAGGACAGAAGTCCAGGCGGTGACCGACTGCATTAAAACCTCAGAGGAGGACATAATAGACATACAACAAGAAGTGAGGGGCATTAAAGAAACAATGCTGCAACTCCAATCCTCTAAATCAGCCGTGCTATATAAACAAGATGCCACAGAGGACAGAAGCCGCAGAGCAAACATAAAAATCAGAGGCATCCCTGATGAAATAGGCCAGTAGGAATTGCCACACTACCTCAGACGCAGGCAAAAAAGCTAGCTTTTGAAGAAATCATTCGCATCAACAAACCGAGACAGGCACCACTACTGGCATCCAGAGACGTGATCATACGGTGCCAATCGCTAATAGACAGAAATAACATCTTCGCAGCTGTGAAAGGCAAAACACTGCTTGAATTTGAGTCCACCAAACTCACCTTCTATCAGGACTTAACCAGGACCACCTTTCAATAGAGGAGAACTCTGGGCCCAGTGACCCGCCGACTACAAGAAGCCAGAATGGCCTATTGTTGGACAATGCCTAAAGCCCTGTAGGTAGAGCACGACGGCACTACTCTGAAACTCTCCTCCATAATGGAGGCGGACTCTTTCCTTCCGGGAACTGGACTCCCTGGCACGCCTACCACTTCTCACATATGGGATCCAACAAAGACTGTCCCTTTCATACCTCAAAGGAGAGGCGCCCCGATCACAGCAACTTGACTAACACTCAACCAAAGCGTGCATAGGCACAGATGTTTTTCGTTTGCTAGTATATAAGAAGTTATCAGTTTTTAAGTTTAAATTTCATAGATATGTCTCCTAGTTTTATAGCGACCTTCATTTACGGCAGGTTTTACCAAAGGATACACACTGACTACCTGCGGGTACCCCACACCCTATGCATGATACCACCACAATAGGGCTACCGCCATGGCTATCAGCACATCTCCCCCCTCCCCACCGTGTCCCTCTTGGTTAGGGGTCGTAGATCATACTCATACCACACGCACAGACACCTGTCGCAGAAGGCAAGTCATTGATAACGACAAGGCCGTCCAAATAAACATATCTTTCCTCTGTACCCCAGCCAGTGCTCCTGCTGGATAATCTGTTATTCTTTATCTCTTTACTGATTCCTCTAGTAGAGCATACACAGGCGCAACAATCACCAGTTATAGTTATTCCATGTTTAAACTAAACTGTGCTAGTGATGTAGTGATATAGATGGCCGTCCTAAGCCAATTATACAGTATTATCAGTATCAAAGGTTAACGCTTGTAAAACCAGTTTCTCACATCTGACGAAACCACGTGAGATGGCAATAATAGTTTATGTAGTCATGGGGCTGAAGCAATAAGCATAGTATTTAACTTATTAACTGTTTCTGGAGTTTTTATTATTAACAGCAGTTTATTTACAGTCACAATACTCTGGACACACAGCAATATATGAGCGTCATGAATAATACAAGAACAGAAAGAGTATAATTATTCTGAAACCACAGAAATAGTTTAAAGAACCACTATAAAGTGTTTTTTTTTCAATAAACATTTAATATTTAATAGTACTAAAATAAAAAAAAAAACATTTTAAAATTTGGGCAAATTAGCTCATAGAAAATGTTCTGTAACTCATATTGTCCATTCAACTCAATATTCAACTCAATATTCAACTCATGTTCGACACAATGTTCTGCAAGTTATAGTCACTGCTTGGCGAGACTGAAAAAAGAATATAAACGGTACATATTGAATGTGCGTTGAGAAAACAAGACAAGTAAAATGCTTAGAAATGGTTTAAACTTTTAGGATTGTGCTTTGCCTAAAGGGTTACTCCAAGCCTCATGACCACTTCATTGTCTTTGGAGTGGTCATGGTGTTTGATATCTCTATGTGCAGTATTACTAAGAATGAGTTAAAGAACTTTGCAACATGAGTTGATATCCGCCACCAGACCGGCCCGACCACGGAACCCCTGCGACACTTTCCTCATCCACTCCTCTCCACGCTACACAGGAACATGCTGTACCGACGGAGACCACGGCTTCTAAGCCGCATCAGCAAAATCTGTTCCCCATGTGGACTTTCTAAGCGTGCATGTACTAGAACAAGAAGACTCTTAAAGGGGAACTAGGCTTTTTCCAAAAGAAGACAGGTAGGACACCTGTGAGATGTGCTCCACCCCCCTCTCCTATATAATCCTGCTCAGGCCTTATACCTATGGTCAGTATTCTGTGCTTCAGTTTCCTATCAAGTTGGTTTCTGTTCCTGTCTCCTTATCTGATATCCAACCTCAGGCTTGTTCTACGTTTATGATCCTGCACTGCCTGAACCGACCTTTTGCCTGCCCGACTTCGTCTCTGCCTTATCCTTGTCTGTATTTCGCTCTGGTCCATTAAGTTTGTAACTGCATATTGGGCTCTATCTACTAAACCATGACAGTTGACTGAAAATTTGTAATTCACCCTAGTGGGTTGGTTTACAGGGAAGGAAGGTTGATAATAGTGTATTTTGTTTGCACCAGTGAGTGCCAGTTCTTTCTGCTCTATATTTCTCTCTGTACTAAACACAGTATTTAATTTATTTTTATTGTTTTAAATTGTAAATAAATTCTAATTGATTTAGTTAGCTAAACACAGGAATTGTATTGGTGGCACGTGACTACTTTATTGGCTAGTTTAGCCAAATCCAGAGCCCTTTTCCTAATGCTGTGGTACTAGGGCTATTTGTTTGTGATTTATCAGCTATATAGTGTGTTAACTTATTACTAAAGTTAGCTGTCAATATACCACCTGTATAGAAACCTCTTAAAGGACCACTATAGTGCCAGGAAAACATACTCGTTTTCCTGGCACTATAGTGCCCTGAGGGTGCCCCCACCCTCAGGGTCCCCCTCCCGCCCGGCTCTGGAAGGGGGAAAGGGGTTTAAACTTACCTTTTTCCAGCGCTGGGCGGAGAGCTCTCCTCCTCCCTCCCCTCTGCCACTGAATGCGCACGCCAAAAGAGCTGCGCCCAGCTGTCCATAGGAAAGCATTTACAATGCTTTCCTATGGACGCTGGAGTGCTTCTCACTGTGAAAATCACAGTGAGAAGCATGTTTAGTGGCTGTCAATGAGACAGCTACTAGAGGATTAGGGGAAGGCTTAACCCATTCATAATTATAGCAGTTTCTCTGAAACTGCTATAATTATGAAAAAATGGGTTAACCCTAGAAGGACCTGGCACCCAGACCACTTCATTAAGCTGAAGTGGTCTGGGTGCCTAGAGTGGTCCTTTAATTACTTTACTTTCATTTAGTAGTTCAGTACACAGTGGTGATTCTGTCTATTTCAATAATTTTCTAGCCCACCACTATTGGTTGAGAAAGTGGTACAGTAGATAGGTTACACCACAATAACTAGGGGGTTAAGCCCTCAATAGATACAAATCGATAAATGGAATATGGTGAAACACAAAAAGGCAAGTGATTCCTAAAATGTAACTTTATTTAGATATAGATAAAAAATTTATAAAAAATATCCAGACTGGGACATATAAGAAGAACTCTAGTGTGTGTGTAATATATATATATATATATATATATATATATATATATATATATATATATATATATATATATATATATATATATATATATATATATATATATATATATTTCAAACAAGTGGGAGGATATATCTGTATAGGAGAGTAAATCAATGGACAACAAATGTATGTATGATGCTCCCAGTAACTCGATACTTTGTTCTAAAGTAGTATAATGGAGTCAATAAGTACTGACTAGTTTCTCCTAGGGAGCAGGGGTGCTGCAAGTAACTAAATACAATGGATACAAAGTGTGATTATAATCTAGCCACATGTCCACAAGTACTATAGTGGGCAATAGCATGTAAAAATCTGCCGCTCTATATAGTTAGATGCCCGCCGACAGTTTGGCGCAGCACCAGTCATCCACAGGACAAATGGGCTACCCTATAGATTTTTGGCAGAAAAGAAAAAATCACAACAATAAGAGAGGTCTATAAGCAGTTCAAACCTTAAACTTAGAATGTATCCGTTTATATATCTGTATATATGGGAGATAACAGGGTGGGTGCATGTGTCGGTTGATCTCTTGGGGCATCTGACAGGGAGGGAACATGTACTGGCTGTTAACTATGTAGGGATTATAAATCTACTCTTAAACAAGTACAGGGATCAGCCGACACATGCACCCACCCTGTTATCTGCCAAACTGTCGGCGGGCATCTAACTATAAAAAGCGGGAGATGTTTTAGATTTTTTAAAATTCTTTATTGTATTTGTGGATAGGTTAAACAAGCAAGTTTGCTTTGCCACGACAGCTGGAGCAAGCATATCAGTATACATAGTAGAACATCTTTGTGGTATTGAGAACACTGCACATTTTTATTGAATGAATCAAGCTGAAACAAGAGATGGTATAGTACATGTGAAAGATAACGTTAGTTATTGTGTAAGTAGGTTGTATGTGCTCATTTAGCTTGTGAGTAATAAACATACAATTGATAAGGCAAAAGGATAAGAAAACATTTGTTTTACAACCTATTCAAATACTGTTAATCAGTAAAAGTACATGACGGTAACTATAATAGACTCTCAAGATGGCATTACACCCCAACGAGACTACCTAGGTTCATCCTTGGTACATCCGACATGTGCTGGATATGTCTCCACTCTAGGGGTACACCAGGCCATACATAGTGACTTTGCCCTATATCATACCTCTCTGAAGAAGCCCCAGCGTATACTACTAAACCACCTTCTCACGGCAGCCAACCTACTCATCCCACTTTGCTGGAAACGCCCCATGCATTAGGGAGTGGATCCAAAAAGTAGAATATGGAGGAATGCACATACTCTCTAACACACAAATACAATTTTTACACCACAATCTGGGAACCATGGCTTAGATTTATGCAATCCTCACCAGGATGAGAGCCATTAGATACACTTAGCAATGCACACTGACACATGTTAAGGATTGACAATGTAAATATACCTGTCATATGTTCTTTGCCTAACTGTTTCTGTAACTCATGTGTCACGGGACAGCCTGACTGCCCCTTTAAAAGACCTGGCTGGGTTTGAATTCACAGCTCCAGCATCCCAGTCAGGTTCTCTGCTTTGCTGTCCACCATGGGGCTTCATTTTCTGTTTGCATTTTTCTGCTTCCTGACCAGCTGCACCTAATTAGCAGGCTGTAAAAGTCAGCCCTGCCTGAAACCTAGGATCTGGTCATTTTGCCTGTTTGGTGTTTCCTGACGGATCTTTGCTTCACTACTACTTCTGCTTCTCGCATCTGTATTACCCCTTTATCTGTACTGTGTTTTTGGATTCTGTCTCCTCCTTGTACCATCTCCTGCAACTGGGCTCCAACTCCTTGTAAACTGTTCCATAAGTCCCCAGGTGACTGTTACATCATGACAGGTCACATGAGCATTCCTCAGTGCATTTATTCTGACTCTGAATTTATTTTGTTTGTAACAAAGAGATGTTATACTAATAAAAAATCTTTAAAACAACAAAAAAAAAGCATGAGAAAAATAAGAAACCCTCATAAAAGGTTCCCCCATTTCATGCTGTAACTCAAGGTGTTTTGTCATGACACCAAGTTAGAAATCGAGAGTCCTGATTCTCATCGTAGGATTCAACCTATGCCCCATTGGGGCTGCACAGAGCCCTGCCATGGATGTCCCTGAAGCCCTCTTGTGTGAAGCTGCGTTGGGGTGCAGTGATTGGGCAGGTTTGTTTCGGATCGGCGAGCTGGACCATACAACTGGAGTAGGGTTGCCCCCGATATTTGGGGCGTTTGAGGAGATCCAGCTCTGGATTGCGATGGTTCCCTTTGTTTTGCTGCTTTGCGTGGGAGTGATAGGTGCTTTTTTCTCCGCCACCATGTTGTGACTCTACTCACCGCTGGAGCTGTGGGCCTTTGCTGCGGATTAGGAGGTGGCTGTCAAGGTGAGTGTTGTAGGGCACGCTGGTGTACCCTGTGCTCAAGGTTTTGCCATAATTTGTTGAACATTCTGTCTAGTTTGGACAAGAGGTCCTGCTTTTCCTCATGGTTGTCTGGAATCCGTGTGGCCTCCGCCATATTTGGTAGGTCTCTTGATTTTCAAGCAATCTTCACGATTTTACCCGTTATGCCAGGAAAGCCTCCCAGGGGTGGACTGGGATCACCCCCCACTGGCCCAAGGGGGTGGGGGTGGGTAGCAGGGCACCTATTTGAAGCAGACGGTCACTGGGCAACTCTGGAGTGAGAGATCGGCCGCCTCTCCCGCCCGGTGCATGCTAGGCCGCATGTTCTCGCGGGTATGACAAGCTGGCTGTTGTCCATACACCGGACACTTTACTGGTTCACCAGTAGGTCGCCTGGTTTCCAATTGGAGCTGTATGGAGTTGAGAAATCCCCTAACAGCCAAGATTAGTGAGGAGCTCGATTAAGGCACATCTTCCATCCATGAAAGTCAGACCCTGCCCCCTAGAGCTGCAGCTTTTTGCCCACTATCGTACTTGTGGACATGTGGCTAGATTATAATCACACTTTGTATCCACTAGACAGACTTTGTATCCATTGTATTTAGTTACTTGTAGCACGCCTGCTCCCTAGAAGAAACTTGTCAGTACCTATTGATTCCATTATACTGCTTTAGAGCAAAGTATCGAGTTACTGGGAGCATCATGCAAACATTTGTTGTCTATTGATTTACTTTAAATACTGTGTATTATATATTCTTATATGTCTCAGTCTGGATATTTTTTATTTTTTTTAAATTCTTTATTTTTCGTGCAGTGTATTACAAACTGGTCTGCAATGCCACGACAGCAAAGCAAACCGATATAGTCAAAACAAGTGTCTAAAGTCATGGAATACAAGAGCAATGCACATTTTTGTATAACATGGTGAATTATAACAAGAAAAACTTTATGTAAGTAATAGATGGATGTTCGAGCTTGCGGTTAGGTATTGGGAGAGTCAAGGTGGTTCATAAGTATGTCAACTTTAACATAATGCTTAGTACAGAGTACACCATCATCGTCTATTTGGCTACACTGGTTTTTACTAGCATTTAGGGTGGGTACATGGTTTATGTTCTTAATATGATGTGTGCAGGTGTTTAGTTAGAAACACGTTCGATGGTCACCAGCTGCACATAATGTATGAGGTGTTGCTGTGGAGTTAATACATATATAGGTTTGAGTATTTGATGCTATAGGGTATTGCAGTTGTAACAGATGCTTAAACATTTATTTCTACATGAGAGACAAGGCAGGAGCCCAGCGGTGTAGTGTATCCTTCAAGTGGTGATTGAAGGAGCCAAATCTTGTCTCTGGCACAAATTAACAAGGAGAGTGGGGGATATAATCAGAGAGTGCCTGCTGCTTGTAGGTAACTATTGCATGCATCACCTCACTAAGTGTATCTGTAATGCCGATTAAGTCAAGCGATTGGTAAATATAAACAACCTCGGTGATAGGTTTACTTGACTGTTGTCGAAAAGAGGCATGTGAAGTAACAAGGTGGGGGGGTTCTCTACCCTATCGTGCTAACAAGTGATTTGGGATCTATGTGTTATGTTAGGTTACTAGCACATGATGTAGACTAGTCAACAGGAAATCACATTAAATTAAATCAACTGGATAAAAGAAAAATAATCATGCTGCATCTGCTTAGCTCCGACTGCTGCCTCTTCATACAGCTTACTGTTCTGCATGTTCACTCATGTGGCAGTTCAGCCGAACCCTGTCGCCCCCAAAGGCTTGTGGTGTGTGGCAGAGTATAAGCTTGGGTCTGCCTTAATGTGGCAGGATGAGGGACGCCAGATTTGTATGGGGACGTGCAGCCTTAGATGGCCGTCCCGGGAGTCTCTACTTTGGTGTCAATTGTGGCAGTCCTTACTAGAGTTGAAGCCAGTCTGGCGGCTGTTCAGTTAAAGGTGGTGTTACGGCTCCCCCGGTAGGAAAGGGGTTACAGCCGTATTGGACGTTCCCTTCCCGAATGCAGAGGTAGCCACTGAGCGATCCGAACTTCCCAACAGCAATCACACAAACCAGTTAGTCTCCCAAACAGCCGAACAGCAATCGCATGCACCAGTTAGTCTCCCAAACAGCCGAACAAGCGTAATCCATACAAATAATCTCTCCAATGACGAGACAAAGCTCCGTATTGAGGGTCAATAGGAATCTGGTTTATTGAGGGCTACCTCCAGGTATTTATCCAGGTCTCCCACCTGGTGGACACTCCCCTAGGGGACCAAATGGGAGACTGTGACAAGGACATTACATTGACCAATCAGAGTGTTACACATGTAGCCATGCCCCTTTAATTACCCAAGACTATCTGCTCTGCTATGTGGCACTCACCTCCGGATGAAAAGAAATGGGTGGAAATTGAGTCCCTCATGGTTAGATCTGACATCCCCCAGTTCACGAGGGAACACTAGGGAACACAGACCTTTGATCAAGGTGACCTGCCCAGCAATACTCAACTCACTAAGTATATGGGATGTAACAAACGTTAAATATGGCCTGGCTTCTTCACCTTCCCCGTTAATGTCACTATTCCGCAACAGAGCATTCCCTCCAGGTATGGCAGCGAGGGAGTTTCGTAATATCGAAAGGGTAGGCCTCCAGAGAATATGTCACCTGTTTCAGGGAGGTGTAGTGGTACAGTTTGATGACCTTAATTTTTTCAGATATGTGCAGCTTAGAGATTTTGCTAGTCGACCTCATATTAAAGCAGCGGCTAGCGGGACACTGACCTTCTATGACAGATTATGCGCGGAGGGGACGGCACCCAAGGGATTGATAACGTTGCTGTATGCCCACCTCTGCTCCGAAAACACCGAATGGGGTAGACTGACTTACACCGACCAGTGGGAAAAAGACATAGGCGAGGTTCTAGAGGGTCTTGAATGGCAGGAAATCTGGGAAGCAAACAAAAATACATCAATGTGCGTGACACTACAGAAACAGTCATGGAAAACCATGTTTAGGTGGTACACCACACCAGTGAAGCTATTTAGAATGCACAAAACTGACACAGATGTCTGCTGGAGGGGCGGTGGAGCTAGAGGAACATACTTACATATGTGGTGGGAATGCCCAATTATAATCAGAATCTGGAAATTGGTGGAGAACTTAATGAAACAGATCTTTGATAGCTCACCTGCCCTAGACCCCTGGGTATACCTGTTAAATAGATCACTTGAGGGATGGACCAGGTAAGAGCAGAAACTACAGCACAAGATCACCTTAAGCGCACGCAGAGCAACAGCAACATCGTGGCTGTCCCTAGAGGGCCCGACTTTCTCGGAAGTAATCTTTAGGATCAAGAAAAGTAAATTAATAGATGACCTGACGGCTAGGGTAAAAGGGACCACGTTAGCATTCCACAGAATATGGGAACCCTGGGATAACAGCCCAATAGGAGCGGGAAGAGAATAAGTGGTGAACCTCATGGGGCCTGAAGGACAGTGGAGGTATGACAGATAGTCACCCATATCAGAGACCACCGGACAGAAGTGCATGTACACACGGAAAGTGCCCGGCATCCCCTTCATCCGCCCCCGTTCGTATACCCCCTCGTCTCTTTCTATATGTCTATTTTCTCTATCTCTCCTTTCTTCTTCTTTGACTATTATTCCCTGCTTTACATGGGAATAGGCATACGTTAGGTCTGAATGGCCGAACTAAAGGGCTGAATAAGCATTTGTGACACAGACGGAGAGGCAATGCATACTGTTCAATATTACTAGTACGCTATATCTATCATTAAAAACTCCTTGGCGGACGGTGAAGAACAAGCTGAGTGGGAAAGACCATGTATTATGTAGTCTAATGTATAACAAAGATGGCATGTATGTCATGTACGGTGGGCTTTTGCACAAGCCAGTATGCAAAATTTATGTCTACTGTTTCTGCCAAGATGAAAAAATAAAGAATTTAAAAAAAAAATGTTTTTGTAACCATGGGTGTAGGAAGTAGGGAGACAACCCCACACCCAGAAGCACTAATGGAGAGGATGAGAGGGTAAGATTCTTCATGTCTTGGTGGTGTACAATCAAATGTTTTACTGATTGAGAAAGATAACATAACCCAAACATATTTTAAAAGAAATGGTTATCTTCATCTGCATCAAAGTAGCAACACCAGTAGCAGCATCTGCTGAAGAATCATTAAACGGTCAGGACCACCAGTAAGAAATATGCAGGTGTTGGAACTTATTTGCAAGAGTCGATTTGCTACTTGGAAATCTATGATAATGTGTTATGTGTAGGTGTTAGGTGTTTGTAGTGATGGACTGTTCACTGTCTGCACTCCTTTGGTGTAGCTCAGGGGCCAGCAGGTGCCACCATTTCTAGCATCATTGAAGGTGTGCCAGTGCCCGCTACAATGGAGGATGTGATTCTGATAATTGCCTGAAGGTGTGTAGTGGTATTGCCTGAGAGGTAAAAAAAAAGGTGTGCGTGTTGCTAATTGCCCACTTATTCATTTATTTATTTTTAATTTTTTTTTTAATATCAAGAGAGGACAATCCCTAGTGCGTCCTGCACAAACTGCATAGTGTATTACAGTACCATGCCTACACTCTACAGATACAATGGCCCAGCCAGACGGACTTAATCTAATCCAGTTAGCCAACAGTAAACCACAAACAATAATACACTAGAGAGGCAGGCAAATTCATTCACTCCCTCAAAAATACATATAAATTTAAAATAACCCACAAAATGCTAAAAAACAGACACTTGCAGAATAGAATAGTCTTGTGCACAGCAACAAATGTTGTTCAACCAAACCGATTCATCTGTATAAATCAAAATGATGTGAAAATGAGCCTACATGGGGTTACAATGAGCAGCAGTTGTTGTCCAGTTGCTAGCAAAATACCGGAGGGCTGGGGGGAGCCTCTAGCTGATCGCATAGGCATCACGTGGGGCAGAAATGAAATAATGGGTGGGGGCAATAGGAATGACAGAGACCTTTCCTGCCCCAATTATTTATTTTTCTGTCCCTACCTGGAGACTACATGTGGGGGCACAGGGGAGATCTTTCGCTCATATTTTTTAGCAATTGTGCAGCAATAGCTGTCCTCTCACTAGATTTCATTACAGGTAAGAATAAAAAAACAGTTTACCTCTTTACAATGGGTGGCACTATGGCACTCCTGGCACTGCTCCCAGTGGCGTACATACAGGGGTCGCAGCTGTGACCGGGCCCATCACTCCAGGGGGCCCAGCCACCCTGCGGACACCTGCAACCAGGTGCACACCGCCATGTGTTGCGGCCCCAGGCCCGCACGGTAAAACCGCCTTAGGCCGCACAAGAAGGGGCCCATTGGGTGGCCCATGCTGTTAGGGCCACCCGATGGCTATGGATTTCCAGGGCGCCCGGTCAGTGCTGTGGCACTTTAACAGCGCGACTGGGCCCCCTGAGATGACATCAGCCCCGGTCACTCCTCCCTGCTTTCAGACAGAGACGCGGTGGAGGAAGAGAAGAGGGAGTCAAAATGGGAACTCTGACTCCCATCAGGCTGAGCCACCACTGGACCCCAGGGTAATCACCCTCCTGCATCTAAAAGTTAGGAAACAGGTGGTGACAAAAATGTTTTGTATGTGTGTGTGTGTGTGTGTATGTTTGTGTGTCTGTATGAATGTGTGTGTCTGTATGTGTGTGTCTGTATATGTGTCTCTGTGTGTTTGTATGTGTGTGTGCTTGTATGTGTGTTTGTATGTGTATGTATGTGTTTGTATGTGTGTGTCTGTATATATGTGTCTCTCTGTGTGTGTTTGTATGTATGTGTCTGTATGTATGTGTGTTTCTATGTGTGTGTACAGTGGAGTACATACAGGGATCGAAGTTGCAACCAGGCCCGTCACTCCAGGGGGCCTGGCCGCCCTCCGAACCCCTGAGACTGGGTGCCCGCCGCCATGTATTGCGGCCCGGCCCGTGCGGTTTAGCCACTGGAGGGGGGCACGGATCAGTTTTTGCACCGGGGCCCCATGGATCGTGTGTACGCCACTGGCTGCTACAATCTAATGTATCCAGTTCTGCCTCGCGTGGAATTGTCTGTGGATTTTTGGATGACTCAACTTGCAAATATTTTAAATAATATATGCAATACATTATTAAAACGGCATACAGTGCATTATTGATATGACTGTATTAAGAAATTCACATGAAACCTACTGCAGCATAACCTCCTAATCGCCCCTTAAAATCGTAACATGGCAGACCTGAAAATGTGTAATAACCCTTATATTTTTTGCTCTACATATAAGTATTTAAATTAAAAATAATAGGGGGCAGATTTATTGTCTGGTCTGATGTATCGGACCTAGTTTCTAAAAGACTGTGTGTTTGGGAACAGCAAAGGAGCAATATATCTGTTTTAACGAGGTACTTTTTATAAAAATGGTGGCCTGTATTTCATAAATACTGTCTAATGTTATGCATTTTTCATAGACATCTTTTATTTTCCCTTTAAAATAATAAGTCAGTTATATGGTATTTATATTATGGACATAAAAAATAAAAGTTTACGTTTACAATAAAAATTGGAAGAAGCAAACTGCTCAGTATTTCTTTTAATAGAACTTTGACATGTCTTGCTTTAGATGTTGAGTCTTCCATAAATCTGGAGACAATTCCAAGCAAAGTAGAACTGGATACATTAGATGGTATTAGCAAATAAGAACCAATTGGGCCATTTAACCTAATTTCATGTATTCCTTGGGGCATTCTGCACATCATAGGAAGAGAATAACATTTTGAACTTTTATACATCAATAGAACAAGCTAAAGAATTGATCAAATCTTGTGATTTGTTTTATCACTGAGGGTTCAGCTGTATGGTGACCTGGCAAACCACCGATGAGTTAAAGGGTCATTCCACATATGAAAACCACTTCATGTCAATTAAATTTTTATGAAGTCCAGAATCCACTGGCACCTTCCACCTTCAAGTATTAAACCATTTGTGAATGGTTTAAGATTTAAGAGGAATCCCCAGTTGCCGGTACAGCTCACCTCTGACTACCCGCAAGTGCAGAAACGTTTTCATGAGTAGCAGTGATAGGCAGGGATATCATAGATCCACTAATTTAACCAACCATACTCACTGTTAAGCAAGTTTAAAACAATTAGCATAGCCATAGGTGGGATGAATTAAACAGGGGGATAGATACGGACATTTTGTTTATAAGAAGATAGCGTAAATATATTTTACAGTCTGTAGACCTCATAATTCCCTGCGCTGTTCCAAAAATAGCAAGGGAGCACAAAAGTTTATTTGAGAATCAACTGACTGGCAACGTCATCTGTTATCTTGACAGGTACCGCAATAAAACTTAAAATACACTGCTTACAAGCATGCACCCTCGGATACACCCCCATGTGACAGCCAAGGAGATAGATGATAAAAATTACAGGTGATTAATAACTAACCTCCCAGGCATAGGGATCCTCTAGCTCTCATAATATTTAGATTTGACCTGAGTAATGTTTGTATTTTCCCGCAAAATTACCACTTTTTTCTCCTACTAACCCTCACACCATCACTATTTCTAGGTGTTTAATTATTATTATTATTGCCATTTATATAGCGCCAACAATTACAAGAAAACTTACAGGAACGATAGGTTGAAGAGGATCCTGCTCAAACAAGCTTGCAGTCGATAATTAATGATTAGAGAATGTCCAAATTGTCATCATTTGTATAAAAATTGGACATTTTCAGTCTTTGGTTTTTTTAATCAGTTGTCTTTTTGCCCCAAGTAAATTTAGAATGCTTTTAAATACTTGTGATAAATCTCTGAATATTTCACCAAATGTTTTAAGTAAATTACCATACTGCAAATTCAGGAACTTTTCTCAAATGTTACATTTCAGTTTTGGAAATAACCTCCACTCATTCTAAAAAGAAATTCTTTGCAATCCCAAATAAAATATATTTCAGACAGATAGGGAATATGTTGGTGCTAATTAAATGACAAAAATAATAATGGATGGATTTTATTACTTTTAATATACTATTTCAGTAACATTGAAGTGAGTTTCTTAGCAAGCTGCTGCCCAGTTCATGACCAGCCAAAGTTTAAATCCATAAGTCTTGAAGAATGTGTTTTTAACACTGCTAAAAAAAAATCAAACCGATAGACTCGTTTGCTGCTCGAAGTAATTAATCTGTTTGCTTTTCTCTTTAGAAAGTAATTTGCTGGTGGCTGTGACATTCCTTGTACTGTGAGAGGAGATATCAAAATTCAGAGCATAGCTGTGAGAATGTGAGTCAAATATTGAGAAATGAATCAAAGTGTGAATTGTATACAAGACTTTCAATAAAAACCTTTTGCTTTTTTTTACCTTGCTATTTCATCCAGCATTATAATTTTGGAAATTGTATTTGGCATTTAGTGCTGTTAAAGTCATGTCTTCAAGGGTCAATAAGAGGATGGGTTTATGAGTATACGGTATTTATGTTGTTTGATTATGAAATCATTGGGAACATAGAATTATATATTTTTCTTATACAGAATGTATTAGTGTGTCAAAATCTGGATAGAATATTTTATACTCAGCTGCAGTATTTTTTTCTTAGTTGATTTTGAAGAAAAAACACAATGGCGTTAATATAAACATGTATTCCTAATGCTATAGTGTTCTCCTCATCACTTAGATGAGGGTTAGAGGGTTAAGAAATATTTTTTTGTCACTTTAATTACCCCCGCCACGCCAGTGTCCATGCTGCTGGTTCCCCTTCTTGGCTGAGATCATCAATGTTGATGATCTCAGCCAATCCAATGCTTTCCCACAGAAAGGCAAAACGCAGTGCTGTGACAATCAACATGTCCTCATAGAATCCATGTCCTGCACTGAATCAATGTATTTCTATAGGAAGCATTCAGCAGCACTGTGCAGAGCGTGGAGATGCTGAAAGTAGGTCATTCTAAGATTTCAGTACCTCATCCGGGAAGTCCCTCTGGTTGCTGCACAAGTCCACCTCAAATGTCTGTCACTTGGGCAGCAACCAGAAGAACTTCCTGGATGAGGTCCTAAAATCTTAGAATGGCCTACTTTCAGCATCTTTTTTTTTCTCTGAAAAAGCAGGGTTTACACTGCATACCCTCCAGTGACAATATATATGTCCCAGAACCACTACATTGAGCTGTAGTGGTTCTAGCGACAATAGTGTCCCATAACTATTTGAATCACTAGTCAGTAAGACCGTGTAATGCATCATTCTTGCTGGTTGTTATTTGTAATGTTTGCAACTGGATGAAGATTTCATATTTAGAATAATAACTTTTGAGATCAGCAGTTTAACAGTTACATAAGAACTGATTTTCTAACATACCATTAGAGATATATAGATAGATATTGTAGAAATGATTGGAAGGTGAACTATCTCCAACTTAATAGGTTAATCACTCGAGTTTACGGAAGAACAATGGGATTAAAAAAAGGTTACTGTAAGCAACAATTTTGTCTGCAGTTGAGAATGGTTCCAATGACACCTATCACACCAAATTGCTCCCCAGGAGGCCCAGCTGCCCTGCGGAACCCTGCGATCGCGGTGCCCAGTCAGCCATGTGATGCAGCACCAGCCAATGTGGTACAACCGCCAGGGCTGCATGTACAGGGATCCATCGGGTGGCCCATGCACCCTGCACCTAAAAGGTAGAAAACAGGAGGGTGATTAAAACATTTTGCATGTGTGTGTGTTTGTGTGTGTGTTTGTGTGTGTGTGTGTGTCTGTCTGTTTGTCTGCATGTGTGTCTGTATGTTCTGGCTAAGACAAAGTTAGAAAGCATCATATGAGTAGTACTGGCAACCAATAATAGGAAATAGTTTTATTTAGAAGATGTATGTACGAGAACTTGAGTTGAAGTAAGCAGAGGAAAAAGTCAATCAGGCGAGCAATGGTTTTAAGAAGTTGTGTTGAAAATATTTGAAAATTCTATAAACACTTATTATGTTGACCATTTTTTTTCTAGCACCTACCATATAGTCTACACACAAAGTGATTAAATCTTACCTTTAAACCTTTATAATCCCTCACAGGGGGGCTGAACACCTACATTGTAAGGCGAACACTCTAGTGTTAGGAATACATTAAAAAAACAAAACAGTGTCAGCGCTTAAAGAATCGACCCCTAATTGATGTTATTAGCGTACCACAGTTCCAATATATAAAGAAGAGGTCCAGGGATGTAAATATAAGTAAAAGTACTAAGCAGTCACGTTCCGTACCCTAAAAACATCAATCAGGGGTCGATTGTTTAAGCTGACACTGTTTCTTTTGTAGTTTATATGTGAAATCATTGAGAAGATATTCATGTGTTATAGCTGCTGACTTATTATAATTTATTTTATGTGTTTTACACAAATTCTCGTGTGTATACCATATTTTATTTGTATACTTATTTAAATTTTTCTCTCTTTTATATATATTTCTGTTATATAACATTTTCCTTTAAATAGCCTCTGGCCTATACATACTAACATGCATTGTTCTACTCTTGAAAAAATATAATTAGTGCTGTTAGGTCATGCACCCTTTCCTTTTACTTTCCACTGATTGATAAAACGATATACTTGTATTCATGGTGTGTCAATGTGCACAGCCATAAACATTAATTTTTCCAGTTTGTTTATATATTTCTTCAGTATTTTGTATTTCAAGCCTAGTTTTACAGTGAAGCTGAGTCATCTACAAGCCTTCCCCAGACAGCTCTCCTCCTTGCAAACTATGTCAAGGATATTTAATGTATCACAAAAATAAATGTGCCATGGCACCATTGGAATAATAATCATTGTTATATTTCAGAGATCTCCTAATTCTCTATAAAATGTTGATAACTATGTAAGGAACTCCCGTGCACAACCCATAACCCAGATTTATTCACGAGATAAAATCGTATCAAATAAACATTATATTTAACAATGTGGTACAATAATATTAGCAAGAGCAATTCAGTCATTCTTCAATTACAGAAGTGTGTCTACAGAAGTTGTAGAAGAGATGCATTGTATTCAACATATTGATTTAAATCCACTCTTTCACTTTTCTGCACATGCCCCACGTGGAAACTTGTCTATTTACACTATGGCGGAGAAGAGAAAGGTATAAGCCCTTACTTCTGACCACTGCCATCTTCTTCTTCCTCTTTATTGTCAGCTCCTGGTGCAGTCAATATTTTTGCCAGATGAAGCCAGTTCCCATTATTCGTCATGATCGATGACAGTTCAAAATGGCAGGATGTAGTGTCACAAGCTATGTCCACTTTAAACTTATGTCAAAAATCATTCCTACTTTGTTTCATTTATATCTTTTGACAATGCATTTGTGAGTTTTACATAAAAGTTCTATCCTTTATCTTTATGAAAAAATGTATAAGTGAGTTTGTAATTATCTAATGTAAAATATACTTTTAGATCTATCCAAAACACAGAAAGTACTGTTAATACTAAGTCTTTAAGACATTTGGGAGACCAGTATACAACTTAATGTGCTAGAGAGACTCAGAAGTGGACTGGCCCACTGGGAAACTGGGATATATCCCGGTGGACTGCACTTGCCTGGGGCTATCGAACCAGCAGTCACTTCTTGCGATTAAGGGAGCTAAAGGCCAATGAGGAGACATCATAGCTCAGGGGCCGAGACTCTATGCATAAAAGAAAGAATACTGCAAAGGATCCAGTGCTGGTCCATGAATGCTGCCAGTAAGTGAAAGATGTGATTGGACTATACAGTATGTAGTTCAGAGAATGTGTAGCTTGTGGGTGTATGGGCCAGTGCGTGTCAGTGTGCCTGTTTATGTGTATTATTGTGCAGTGTATGTATGTGTCTGTGAGTGTTTGTATTAATGGGTATGTGTGTCAATGTGTAAGGGTGTGTCAAGGAGAGATTGTTTGGGTCAGTGAAAAGCACTAGACCTCTATTAAATATATTTGTATAAGCTTTTCAAATGAGTTAATATTTTTGGATGTATTTTTAAAATGATTTAAAATTTAGAAAAATGTTAAATCAAGGCCAAAGTTTGCATAGATGCATATAAATGTATACATATTAATATACCTGTTTTATATTAATATAACCAAATGTTTATATAGTATAAGCATGATTTATATATGCTTAAATATGCATAAAACATTTTTCTGTATGATTTTTTTTCTATAGAATACAAGGTATAACAGAGTAGTACAAGACATGCAGGTCTGTATCAGTTAAATGTGAAACTGTGGAACTTGCAGGTTCCGTGAACATCTAAGCAACACATGAGACACACAGGTCTCAGTTGTTATGGAGGTGGTTACAAGCAAGTTAGTTACTTGCCAGATAAATATTACAATTACTGTATGGTTTCAGAAGAACAGCGTCTCAACAATGCTTGTGCTAGGTTGTTGCCCCGGTGATCAGTCGGACAATTGTCCGTATGGTGTCAGCATGTGTCCTTCTATACGTGAGGGAGGGGCACTGTCTTATTCACTAATGCATTAAAAAGGTCTCCCTGCACGGAGGTCCGAGGAAATGACGAGTAATTAAATAAAAGAAAAGGGGGAGGGTAGAGAGGTAGAAGGAGCTCAGTATTTTCACTTATGAAAAGGAGGCTGCATCATGGCATTGGCATGAAAAATATTTTACTCATAACATCGTTACGAGTAAAAATCCAAATTGCATTACTTTAAAAATGGGTTTTCTTGCACCTGCCAATAAATTATTCGGCACAGACCTCTGTGCCAAAGAATTGACATACAGGTAGAGAAGAAGAGACCTTCTATAGGCAGTCCTCATTCTCTCCAAGCATAGCAACCGCAGCGAATGCCCTGTGGTTTCTATGGTTACTCCTTGGCCGATGCGTCTAGCACTGGCTAGAGAATTTAGGAACGGAGTGACTTTGTTTAGATGTCAGAATGAGGAGGATTGGGGGGTGTGGCCTGACCGGAGACCGTGATGGACGTGTCTGTGTAGAGCTCCGGCCCCAACGCGCTGAAAATAAGCTTACTATAGCTCACAAACCGCTCGAAATTGACTTACATATTATCCACAAGCCGACCATGGAGAAAAGACACCCCAAGAAGCAACCCAAGAGGGGGACCGAGGGGGGCACATCGGTCCTGGACCTGATGACGGCCCACAAGATCGGGCCTGCGGAGCCTCAAGATGGCGCAGGTCGGAGCCCCTCACCGCACTCACCCTCACCACACGAGGCCCAAGAGGGAGAGCGCCACAAGGACGAGACTGCAAAAATTTTGGAGCGCCTGGCCGAGGTGCAAACCTACCTCGCGGGCGAAATAGATAACTCGTATGTGTAAAAAAACACTATCATGCAAATACATGCAAAAAACAGTGCAAAGGTGGAGCGCTTAAAAATACAAATGGAAATAAAAATAAAAACGCACATTTACTCCTGCAATTTTCAGGAGGTAATGGAAATGATGATAATGAGATCCTTTAAATCGCCATATTCAATGAGAAACCTCAAATGGAGAAAAAAAGGGAGAAATAGGGAAGCAAAGCTAACCCTAGTGCAGATATCCTTAATATAGTAGGTAGCCAGGTGAAAAAATAGCGATTTACTTCTCACCTTATCAGGAGCCTTTAACTGGGCTCCAAGTGTATAGACACAGTGTCAATTATAGAGTGACACTTCCCTTCTTGATAGCAGCATACATATATCACTAGTCAACTTGGTAAAAGAAATTAACATTTATTGCAACTTTTAAAGCAATTAAATGAAATCTGTATGCTCAAGTGCCAGTGCTGTATCCAAGACGCATTTCGCCGATGTACTGTTCGGCTTTGTCAGATAACTCCACCACGGTCCTCCGAAGCGAGATCGCCGCACTGGGTACACGAACGGCTCGCCTGGAGGAGAGGCTGGAGGCTACCAACAAGGCCCACAATACAGCAGTCACACACATCAATGGGCTGGCGGCCCGCGTGGCAGAGGCCGAACTCGCCATAGAAGATATGGCCAACAGGTCACGGAGAAACAATCTCCGTCTACGCGGCCTACCTGAGGGGGAGAGAGAAGGTACACTGCCGGCGGTACTTATGGCCATCTTCAAGCCTCTACTGCCGGATCTCCCGGAGGAGAGATGGCACATGGAAAGGGCGCACAGGGCCCTGCGCGCCAGAAGCAACGATGCAAACTCCCCCAGAGACGTTATCGTCCGCTTTTTATTTTACCAGGCCAAGGAAGCCCTGATGAGAAAGAGCAGGGAGGTCAAGATGGTGCACGGAGGGAAAGAACTCCAAGTCTACCAGGACTTGGCCCCCAGCACGCTCCAGAGACGGCGGGAGTGGAGACCGGTCACAGAGGCACTACGCAGTGCGAAAATACAGTACGCCTGGGGGTTCCCATTTCGTCTGATGGCGTTCCAGGGGGGGAAGACCCACACCCTCAACCCCAGCGGAGATCCGAAGAGATTCCTGGAGTCCTTGGGCATCGCTTCCCGCAGCGGCCTACCGGAGATGCAGCCAGCGGCCCTCGAGCTCGAGACTCTCCCGACCGAGTGGCAGGAGGTGGGAGCCCGCCGGCGCTGACACCTGAACTGGGTACAGTATGAAGCCTTGGGGACAAAGTGGCCTTCCAGGGGGGGTGCCGGGACTGTCTTGAATGGCCCCCGTGGGCATGGTGCATGGCGGTGACGAGGGTGGGGCCCTCCAGGTTGTTTGGGAGGGGGTTTGGGGGACCCTGCCGTCGCCACACAGACGGGACACACGGGGGACTGGGACGGACACCTAGGCACTCTAGATGCCTCCATGGCGGCAAAGTGCATTCCGCCATCTTCTGGGTGAGGAGAGAGACACTGGCTGAAGGACCCTGAGCACTCACCAGCATCACCCACCACATAAGCTTTTGGCTCCCTTTTGCTGGACTCCTCTCGGGTCTTGGCGGGCTGCGGGCCTTTCACCCTACCCGCCAGCCTCATAGGTGGCCTTCGCATTTATCTGTTTAGCCAACATATTGCAGTTTTTTTGATGTATGCCTCGGGACCGGGGCGGGCACGCAAAACACGCTTAAAAGGGAACCTTTTAATTGATCCGACCCCATTAGGAGGTACTCATGAGGTACACACAAATAGACAGCAAGAATTCTAGGCAGCAATCATAGGGGTATCTTCCCCTTTTTTTTTTTTTTCTCAAGGCCCCTAAGTACGTAACACCACAAGTCAGGTCAAATGGGACCCCAGTTCACACCCATACTAGCGTATTATGGATCGGGCGCTCCGGTGTAGGGCCTTTTTCTGCTCAAGCCCCGTAAAACACAGCACACGGGCACAACATACTACCCCTTACCAACATGCGTCATGGAGGCCCCCTGACGGGAGAGTCGGAACAGGGGGGAGGTGTCCCTATCCTGATCTCGAGCCCGAGGGCCCCGTCCCAGGAGACAGACTCACGGCAAGGCTAGATTACTGGCAAGTTAGCATATCATATAGATACCTACTCAACCACCGTTTCTATTTTTGATACCCCCGAGAGGCTAGAGCCGGGCACATGTTACCCCATGACTCAATGTTTTCATTTCATATATATGTCTGTTTATAATCTATGTTGTTCATTATCTAGGTCGGTGTTCATCTGGCAGCTGTCACTTTAAACACGTTAGCACAACAGCGCGTAAAAGGGGAGGGCTCACGAACCTGTTTCTCTTCCAAACACTGGAAGCGGATGAGAAGCGGGATCCTGACCCCCACAAAAGTCTGGCGGAGGGTAAGACCAGACAACATAAGGGGTGCACGGGAGGTGCATCATGTCGTTTCTTGCTTCTTCCCCTTTCCTCTTATCTTTCCTCATCTTCCTTCCTGTCTATATTTTTCCTTTTTCTCTCACATCCCATCCCAAGGGGGCAGCGAGGAAACACGATTGTGAGGGGTGCGGCGAGAGCAGAGGTGGGCGCGAGCTGTAGCTGGCAACGTGAAGAGGCCTCATGACGGCTAAACTCACATCACTAAATGTAAAGGGCCTAAACTCCCCAACCAAACGACGGCTACTATTTAAAGAACTCAAAAGGATGGGTACTGGCATAGCCTTTATACAAGAGACGCACCTACCAAGACAGGCTAAATTTAGGCTAAAGGACCCCTCTTATAGCTCAACATTCGAGGCCAGGGCATTGCGCAAACGTAATGGAGTGGCGATCCTTAAACGTAACAGCTGCCCTGTCAAGATCGTATCCACCGACTCTGACCCGGAGGGCAGATATATACTTGTGTCTGGCACCTTGCTATCTCACCACGTCCATTTTCTTAATATATACGCACCAAATCACCCAGATGCAGCTTTCTGGGAGGTGCTGCAGACTAAACTCCAAACCCTACCGCACGGGATAGTCATAGTGGGGGGAGATTTGAACGCTACGCCTAGCCCGGCGGTAGACAGGAGGGCAGGCAGCGGCACTCAGTGGTCCCATGGGAGAGGGAGCCAAGATAAGCTGCTACAACGGTTCATTGCGGAGACGGGGTTGGTGGACGCGTGGAGAGCACATCATCCGGGCACACGGGACTACACTTTCTTTTCGGCCCCTCATGGTTCCTATTCCCAAATAGACATGTTCCTAGTTAACGATAAGAGCCTACCACGAATAACTAGCACGGACATAGGGTCCATCACATGGTCGGATCACACTGACGTCTCATTGACGTTGGGGAGATTGAGCGAGGCGACCCCATGGACGTGGAGACTTAACGCCTCCCTCCTGAAAGATCAGTCTATAGCAACCCAGCTCAAAACCGAGCTCAACAGTTTTTTCGAGACTAACATTACCCCAGACGTGACATTGGCGACAGTGTGGGCGGCCCACAAGATGGTTATTAGAGGTACCCTAATAAAATTAGCAACTGCAAAAAAGAAAAGGAAGTTCCAGAAACTAGGAGAACTTCTGACTGACTTAAAGAGAGCGGAACACCAGCACCAGAGTTGCCTGGACGACATTACTGCGGGCCGACTGAAGGAGCTGAGATTGGCGATCCGCCAGCTTCTCCTAGACGACGCAGCCAAATCTATGACATGGTCCAAAAGGACCTTCTACGAACATGCAAATAAAATGGACACACTCTTAGCTAGAGTCCTAAAACCCAGACAGAGAAGAGGTCACATAACATCCATTAAACACACCGACGGTTCCACCAAAATTAGTCCCCGAGACATAGCAGAGGTCTTTACGGACTATTACAAATCCCTCTATAATCATACACCGGGATCTGAGTTACGGACTGCAGAGGACGAGGCACTGACAAAAAAGTTTCTGGCAGACTTAGGGTTACCCAAGCTACCACAGGCAGGTGTTGAGGCACTAGAGGCAGAAATCACGCCAGAAGAGGTGGCGCACGCCATTGTGGCCCTGAAAGGTAATAAAGCCCCAGGACCCGATGGTTTCGACGGAAGCTATTACAAGGAATTCAGAGAAGAGTTAGCTCCCCAATTAGCCACCCTTTTTAACGATTTTCGATCAGGGGGCGCCCCAGACTTGGACATGTCACTGGCTACCATAGTCTTGTTACCTAAACCGGACAAAGACCTGAGTATCCCGAGCAGCTATAGACCAATATCATTGATTAATCATGATATGAAAATCCTGGCAAAGATACAGGCGACAAGACTGAACCCTTTCTTAGCTACATTGGTAGACGCAGATCAAGTGGGGTTTGTGCAGGGCAGGCAGTTGTTCGAAAACACCCGAAGGAACATTGATATTATCTGGAAGCAGAAAATTACGCACACTCAGACCTTGCTGGTCTCTTTAGACGCTGAAAAAGCGTTTGACAGAGTCACGTGGACGTACCTGTTCACGCTCCTGTCCCACATGGGATTCCCCGAACAGGCAATAACTCTGATCAAAACCATGTATACCAACGTACGTAAAAATCTCAGGCGCCCCACTGCGACCGTTCAGACTATACAATGGCACCAGACAAGGGTGCCCACTCTCCCCGCTCCTCTTTGTGCTTTCCCTGGAGCCCCTGCTCCAGGCCCTTAGACGACACCCAGACGTACGGGGAGCTCGGGCGGGAGGCAGGTAGTTTCTGGTTTCGGCCTATGCAGCTGATGTGCTCCTGGCGCTCACTGACCCCGTCAACTCGATGAGGGCCCTGCAGGGCGTCCTGGGGGCATTTGGAGCAGTTTCGGGCTACAGAGTTAACATGACCAAATCCAGCGCCCTCCCCATAGAGATTCCGATAGGGGACTTGACAGATATACAACGGGCACACCACCTCCGCATTGAACGACAGTCGATAAAATATCTAGGCGTTAAGCTGACAGCAGCCCCTGACCAACTTTATTCACAGAACTATACGCCTCTCCTGAAGCAGCTTATCAGGGAACTAGAGACCTGGACCGATAGACCCATCTCCTGGATAGGGAGGATCCACGCGGTCAAAATGAATATCCTACCCAGGATATTATTTTACTTCCAGTCTCTGCCCATCCATGTCTCCAGGACGCAGCTGGCGCCCTTGCAACAAGCCATAGGAAAGTTCGTGTGGCATAATAAACGCCACAGGATCTCTAGGCAGGTATTGCACAGGCCAAAAAGCAGGGGCGGACTAGGCTTACCTAACCTATACGGATACTACTTGGCGACACAACTGTCGCAAATAGCATTATGGCATTCTCCACCTGGGGAGAGGAGGTGGGTAGATCTGGAGTCACTAATGGTGGGGGCGGACATTCCACAGCTACTCATATGGGTCCCCAAAGAACATAGACCAATCATTAGATCGACCTGTCCAGCTATCCTAAACTCTATGCATATTTGGGATAGAGCTCAACGGCGACACGGGCTGGCATCAACCCCATCACCTCTGATGCCGTACCTAAGAAATAGAGCATTCCCTCCGGGCATGGCAGCGCGCAACTTTAGGAATCTAGAGAGACTAGGTTTGCAGCGCATATATCAGCTAGTGCAGGATGCAGAGGTAGTGACTTTCGACGCCTTACAACATAGGGGGCATCTCACTCCCGCAGACTTTTTCAGGTACCTACAAATAAAAGATTTTGCTAAACTGACATGGGTCCGTGCGGCGGCCCAAAAGCCCTTGACTTTTTTCGAACAAATTTGCATTCAGGTCCATATGCCTAAGGGCCTGATAACTCGGCTGTACGCCCACCTCTGCTCAGTGCCTAACGACGAGGGTGGGCTGGCGTACATGGACCATTGGGAGAGAGACCTAGGGGAACAACTAGAAGGGATAGAATGGCAGGAGATTTGGGAAGCCAACCACAAGTCCTCTGTTTGCGTAGCATTCCAGGAGCAGGCGATTAAGACGATGATTAAGACGATGCGATTAAGACGACGCCTGTAAAACTGTATCAAATGAAGAAGAGCACTACGGATGTATGTTGGAGAGGGTGCGGAATTAAAGGGATGTATATCCACATGTGGTGGGAATGCCCTCTGATAGCAAGCTTCTGGCACCAAATTAAGGACCTACTAACCCAGGTCCTGAGCAGAGCTCCCCCCCTAGACCCGTGGGTATATCTGCTCAGCAGAAAGATAGATGGGTGGTCTAGAAACGAGCAAAAACTTATACACAACATAACTCTAGCAGCTAGGAGAGCAGTGGCAGCGGACTGGCTAAAACAAACCACCCCACAGATGGCAGCAGTCGTCAATAGAATTAAGGAAGTCCACTTGATGGACGATCTGACAGCAAGAGTCAGAGGCACCCAAAAACGGTTCCAAAAAATATGGTCTCCTTGGGAAGACAGTCCCTTGAGCTGAACCACCTGGCAGGTTTGCCCCTTTTTTTTTTAGGCCCCGCCGATCAGGCACCTCTTCGGAAGATGCCCCCCCCTCTTTAATCCTTTCCCTCTTCTCTTTCTCTAACTCTGTCTACCTGGATACCACAGGTATAAACATGACAGTATACAACGTATCATATTCGCGAGTTTTGTTATAAATAAAATGTACGTGGCAGGGGGTAAAGCTGCGAAGTTTTATTCCTCCATATAGTGGTGGCTTATGTTTTGGAGGACAGGAGGTACCCTGTTTTACAATGTATGTGTTAATCTCTTACAAACTGTGCAATGCTCTCGAGTTATACATGTTATCTTTGTCAACATAAATAAAGAATTTTAAAAAAAAAAGAATGAGGAGGATTGCCCTGCTTGGAAGTGTCATAATAACCTCTAAATGACAATCACTATATAGGCAGGCTGTAGATGCTGGATTGAAAGGGAGGTGAATTAATATCGGTGCACACACAACTGACACACTGTATTTTGAAATTGGTATAAAATATTTCCAGAGTAGCTTTTTATTCCCAGTCTGACCCTGCCTATATGTAAAGTAAAAAGCTAATTCTATTTTATATTTCACTAGTTTAATCACCAACTATGACAGATCCATTTCACGTGTGCTTAAACTACATGAGACTCTTCTTTGATGTACTTTAAATATAATAAGTATAAACAGTTGCAGTTTCAGCATGCGACATGTTAAAGTTTAATCATGCATGAGTCAGTCAATTTAAATAGCTCATTCACTGATTGACTCTACCTTTAGATACACAGGTTAGCTCCAAAGCTGATTATGTGCGATTATGACATTGGAGTTAGAAAGTGTGCCCATTTCCCTTCCTCGCTTATGATCCGTTTATATTGTAACATAATCAGCTAACTACGTCGTGATACTTTCTTTATTATATTATTGGTTTGCAAAAAAAACTCCAACAAAGCATATTGCCTTAACAATAACAGAAGTTAAAGGAGAAGATAATTGGCATGACAAATATTAAACTCTTGGCTACCAATTGTTTTACATGAACAAACATTTTAACAGTGTTCGGACAGAGAAGCTCAAGAAACAGCTCTCCATTTCTGTGTTCTACTGTGGCTGCTGAAGTTTAAAGATGGTAGGGTGGCTCCCACCCCTTCCGCCGACTTGTTGGATTCTACTCACTTTAAAACCCATGAGATGCCATGCCCCGTTTAAAACCAGCTGTTAAAAGGAGAATGAAAACTGCAGATATAATCATGACAGACACACACATCATTAGTCCTTACAACACCAATAGAATTTACTTTTTATTATTTTTTTTAAAGAAAAAAAACTCTGGATTAGTAGGTTCACCACCCCACATACCGCTCTGGACCAGCTTGCACTGGTTATAGTGCCACGTGTTACTATAGTAATATGATACACATTTTAAATGCATTCTTTAGAAAAAAATATACAATTTAATTTGACCTCTGGGATTTAGCATGTTTTGTGAATGTCTGGTATAAGAACAGAATATCATGTTTAATTATATATACATTAGACATTTTGGTTGGTTGCTAGTGGTATCATGGCTTTCCGTACCTTTCTTTTAACCTTACCTTTACTCACAGCTCCATGATCAAGGTCCTTCTTTTTCTATGTGAAAGGTCATACGTTTTATAAGAAGCTATGGTGTCAGTTAGATTGTACTTGTGTTTCCTTATCATTGAATGCACACAAACAGGAAGCCTATGCTAGGGTTCATGGTATCTATTTGAAATGAATCATATGTTCAATTAGTATATTTACAGCTTATGATGTAATTACTGGCAGGTTTTTAAATGCGCTTATTTATTTTTGTAATAATTGATATATTTCTTTACAGACAATAAATTACAAAATGATTTAATACTATTTTAAAATAATTTTTTTATTAACAAATGTTTCATAAAAAACATAAACCTATTTCAAAACAATAATATAACAATTCAAACAATATTAATGAGGAAGGGGTTAAATTATTTAGTATCCTATATGAAAACAATAGCATTTTATGGTCTTACATAATCTCATTTCCAAACAGTCCCAAATTTGGCGATACTGTCCTGATTTCCAGCTGTCTTTCCAGCCTGGGTTTTCTAGGATTTTGTCCTCAGCAAGCACAAGACAAGCACATTATTAAATACACTTGTTCTGTACGGAATGGAGTCAGGGCACTTCAGTAGCTCTGACCTTGAGTGGAGCCGGCCTGAGAGGCTGTGTGATGTAGCACCCACTTTATTTGCTGTTACTTCCCTTTCTATGGCAGGCCCGCACCTTGGCAGAGCCAAACGCTACCCTAGTGGAGACACTGAATTTTAGTGCTGTACACTGTGCAGCACTGCCCTAGGAAGCACCTATGGTAGCCATTTGAGGAGTGGTCAGTGGAGTTATCACTAGGCTGTAATGTAAACATTGCCTTTTCTCTAAAAAGACAGTGTTTACAGTAAAAAGCCTGAAGGGAATGATTATACTCACCAGAACAAATACAATAAACTGTACTTGTTCTGGTGACTATAGTGTCCCTTTAAGTTGCATTATATCATACTTTGTATATGTTATGTCATAAAACGAAGTGCTACCATACACTAAGATTGTTTGTTTGGCATGTCCACAGTTACTGTGATTTGTTATAGGTGCTCTTTATATGTATACTATGCATTTACCTCAGTAAAAAATAAAGAAAGAAAAATGATAAAGGCAAATACCTGTGGGAAGTCTTAAAGCGGATCTGTCCCTTCTGGGTATTTCATATGAAACGCCCATGCAGACTACGTTGGAATTTCATTGAAAATAAAACACAAGCCAATAATACCATAAGAAATAGAAGGGGATATTGATGATCCTCCACAATTTTTTCCGCCTTGATATTTTTTTATGGATGATAAATAGACATTTTTATTGCAGCTCCTGCTATTGCTGTCCTCTTGGTAGAGCATAGATTTACCATATTAATAATTTTTACCTGGCAGGTGAAGCATCACAAGCTAAACAAGGTATCCAGGAAGCCATGAGGGACATTTTTACCTAACCTTCGGTGGTCTGTGCAAAATTTGCAAAGTCTTTTGAAAGTGATAGAGCTGCTTTACAAAATTATTATTCAAGGCTGTATTCATATTATTGAAATATCATTGCACTGAGTGCATTCTTAGACCCTGGATGCCCCCGTTCCCTTTTTAAATTGGTGATAACACTTTTTTTTAACATTTAGTTATCAGCACACTTTTCTGTAGAGGCTTCTGTTATGCTGCACCCTTTCTATTTCCCACAGCAACAAAGAAATGACATGTGATAAATAAAAAATAAAATAAAAAAACAAGCATGAACATATATATATATATATATTTTTTGTTATTTGCATTTCTTTGCATTCAGGGGGTCTTTATTACACTTTCGCATCCTGTTTGTCTTCTCCTTGCTGTCCCGACTGCTGTCAATTTTTGTTCCTCACCTTACTCAGAGTTGGTATCCAGTTTTAGTGGTGATCAGACGGCTCTTTGGTCCCTTTGTTCCCTTTAGCTTTTTTTCAGTTGTGAGTATTCACCCTTTTCTCCTTTTTTGCACTTTATTCCTGTGGGTTATTCAACCCTGAGTATTTAGGTGATTTGATTTCTTTAGGTGTTAGAAACACTTTTTACTCTAACTATTAAAAATCCTGCCCTTACGCAGGGCTTGTTACAGGCCCTGTTGCCTGTCCCTCTGGCATCTCAGTTGGCCACGATACCCCCTGCCTCTCAACTTGCGCTCCCAATGCCGCAAGGCCTTGGCAAAATCTAAACACTCCTCCAAAACCAATAAGATGGGCAATTTTGCACCTGTGAACGATGGCGTGCAAGTGAAACCACCATGCAAAATAACCATAGCAGGGCAAAAGTGACAAGAATATTAAAATGAGAAAATGCCCAAAGAGATTGCTCTTAGTCTTATCTCCAGTATGTATGATCCAGAGTCCTATTCGGATCCATCTTACAAACTATCTGATCCTGAGTCAGATTGTTACATTGTTGTGGATCAGGCCCCCTCTTATAACATTGCTATGAACTTGGCTTCTGGCACTCAGATTAGTCGCCAATTGTTGACCAGTAAGTGTAAAATAAATGCGAGCCCCTATGTGCCCCCAATGACTTATGTCATCCATGGTCACCTGCTGAGCATGTAGCACGTTATATTGCTGCCCGGGTCCACACACCTCTAGACAAGGCCCCTGGTGGATCGCAAGATTGTATTGTTTCTAGGGAAGCCCAAGGAGGACTTTAATTTCTCCATGCAAAATTACCAGAATAAAATCCTGTGCATCCTCTATCTTCGCCCTGACGATGAAGATTTTTGAGGCAGGAAAGAATCTTTGGACCAGATACTGGATCGCTTAACCGTTAGAGGTTTGATTCAGAGATTGATTTGCCTAATCAACAACGCAAACACCACAGTTGCCACTTTGCACCGCAAATTGATTTTTTTTTAAATCTAACCAAAACTAGTTAACCTGGCAATCACAGAACTGGGCGCTCAAGCTAAGTGTTTCCTATTCTTGGATTCCTTTATAAAAGGACCTGGGGTCTTACATTCAGACTTTCACTGCCTTGGACAAAGCACATCATGTGGAGGGTGTTCCATCCTAAGGTTTTGGCTGGAGCCGGAAGAGCCAGGAGCCGTCTATCTGGCTGAGGTTCACGCCAGAACTGATGTTCCTACATAGCGGGATCTCCTTTCACTGAGCAAAGATCGACACTGACCTTTTTCCCACAACGTGGTAGACTCTTGGTGTCAAGAGGCACACAAGGCGCTCCTTTGGAACAGCATCCCTGATGGTAAGTTACTGTGATTACCTTTCTTCCCTATGAATGGCGGGGGCAGATTCATCCAGTTTTCCCATGTTTTATCCCTTATTACTACAGATGCTCAGAGCTGTGTTTCTTCGTAGGGAGATTGTTTGTTTTTCCCGAGAAGATATGATCCTCATTTCAAAGGAGATACAAGAGTAGGCACACAAAGGAGCCATTCTCAAAATTCCAATGCACACTCTGGGTTTTATGAACAATTTGTTTCTGGTCCCAAGAAGGGGGTGGAGTCTGCTTAGTGAAGAGATTGGACTGAGTCAACAGTGCCACACCCTACCTATTGTATGCTCAAAGTAGGATGGTCAAGGAGACCCATTGTGTTGCAAGAGCTGGCTCCAACCATTTCTTCACTGCAATTACTGTACCTGCATACTCCTCCTTGCATTATGTAAACTTGCCTTAAATGTATTATGCAAATGTTTGTCATGCCTGAATTTAGAAAAATATGTGTGATCATACAATAAAGCAGTTCGGTTTTATATTAAGAAGTTTGCTTGTCTCTTTCTTTGTTATAACTATCTATGATCTGCTATAGTGCGATCGCTTACAGTAGAATTGCTAGTGGTTTTTAGTTAGATAGAATATCCTGTTATACCCGGAGCATCTTGGTATATCCTGCTTTGCCGTGAGATTAGCAACTTAAGTACCAGAGTCCTAGCATTCAGGGTAGACGTTTGCCAGGCGAACTAGTGGAAGTTCTTCCAGGTGATACAAGGTCTGAAATATTATGTCTTTGGTAACAGAGACGCCAGGACCATATCACTTCCAACTGAATCACCAGCGAGGAGAGACGCTGCATTCACTAGCTGGAAAAGTACAGGCTAATGAAAAGAATCCCACGGGTGATACTAGGCCTAAACTGGTCCACTCTCAGGGTCAGAGACACCAGGGCCATATCATCATGGCGGTGCTATGGCATCTAAGGCCTCTTTAATTGGCTGTCATTTGGAAGATTATATTATGAAAGTGGCTGATTGGTCCTTGGAGTCCACTTTCCATGATTTTAGCTTCCAACCTATTCCCCATTTTGTGGGAGGTGTGATTTCACATTTTTAAACTATCATAATAGGAGCCTCCGTGTATTGAATAAAATCCCCAGATTTTACTATTAAAATGTCGTTTATGCCACCATCCCACTCCATCGATGTTCACTTTATACTTCAAGGTAAGTTTGACCACCATTTTTTTTCTCCACTTATGGAGATATATGTCCTTACACGCAAGTCTCTGGGGTTTTTATATACAAAACTTTGATTTTATTATGATTTCCTGATTGTTTTACATGAGCCATTAGATTATTACTGATAATTTAAGATATGTTTCTGTTTGTATAAATATTCCATAAATATACACAATATTACCATATATCTCTTATTTTTACAAGAGTGACCAAACTTACAAGAGCCTTCTGGATCCTAAGTGTTGTTCCAGTTCTATTTTTCCAGGCTGTGTTTCGTTATCAGTTCTCATTCTGGACCACAAGAAAGAGCACGTTATTACTTAAGTGTCGCCAGTTATAGGATAAGGACGTTGCTGATTGGCTGATCATGTAACTAGGCGAATATTGTTACTGTAATGTTCATGCTTGTTTTTATATTGATTTTTTTATGTTATTTCTTTGCTGCTAAGAGAAAAAAAGAGAACGCTGCATAATAGGAGCCTCCGTGTCATTAATAAAATCATGACGTAAAAAAAAATAAAAAAAAGGAATGTGTTCATACTCTAAAAACTGGGATGGAGGTGTTAGTTAATGAAGACCAGGAAAAGGCAGAAATTTTAAATAACTATTTCTCCTCCGTATATATTAAGGAAAAACCTATGGCAATAGATATGCAAATGATTACTCAAGACAAAGTGCTACAGCAAGCAACTAAAGAAAGTTAATATAAACAAAGCTCCAGGGCCTGACCGTATTCATTCACAAGTACTTAAGAACTAAGTGTGGAAATAATTGAACCTCTGGTTTTTTTTTTAAACATTCTTTATTTTTTTGAACCTCTGGTTTTAACCTTTCAAGATTCTTTTCTTTCAGGAAGTGTTCCGGAGGATTGGAAGAAGGCAGATGTGGTTCCTATATTCAAAATGGGTTCAAAATAATTGCCTGCAAATTATAGACCTGTGAGCTTAACTTCTGTGGCTGTGAAAGTATTTGAAAGGTTATTAAGGGATAATATTCAGGAATTAATTGGGAAGAACATTGTTATCAGCAATAATCAGAATGGTTTTATGAAACATAGGTCATGTCAAACAAACCTAATTGCATTATATGAAGAAGTAAGTAGAAGTATAGATCAGTGTGCTGCAGTGGATGTGGTTTACTTGGATTTTGCCAAGGCTTTTGATACAGTTCCTCACAATGGGTTAGTGTTCAAACTCGGTCTAGAAATCGGTCTAGATGAAAATTCTTCTTCTTGGGTATAACATTGGCTTAAAAATAGAGTACAGAGAGTTGTCATTAATCGTACATTTTCTAACTGGACAGAGGTAGCAAGTGGTGTCCCTCAGGGTTCTGTTCTGGAACCCCTTTTATTTACCATGTTTGCAAATAATCTTGAAAAAAGTATTGAATGTCTCTTATGAGCAAGATAGTACTTTGCTGCAGAGGGATTTAGATAGACTGGGGGACTGGGCACTCAAATGGCAGATGAAGTTTAATGTTAAAAAATGCAAAGTTATGCATTTTGGCGTAAAGAATGCACAAGAAACTTATGCCCTTAATGGGAGCGAATTAGGGATAACAACACACGAGAAGGACTTGGGCATTGTTATTGACAACAAACTATGTAACAAAGTGCCTGGGCACACCCTAATCCCCGCGGCACGCGCTATGTGCCTCCCTCCATGGGCCGGCGAGGGAGATCAAAGATCTTGTCAGCAGCTCCGCCGGGTTCCTCTCGCGCGGTCGGAGCGTTGCCACCTCGCAAGAGTGAACTCTAGCCCCACAGGCTAGAGTTCACTCTACACTGGACCACCAGGGAAGGCAGGAGCACGGTCCCCACTCCCTACATAAGGTAAGAAGGGAGGGGGGATATTAACTAAACAGCCCCCACACCCCCACATATTACACACAAACATACAGCACACACACATACATCACCCTTACGCACACACACTGTAACAGCACACACAGCACACACTAACAACACCCTTACACACACACACTAACAGCACCCTCACACTAACGCCCTTACACACACAGCACCCTCACACATACACACACAGTACACACTAACAGCACCCTTACACACAGCACCCTCACACACACAGCACACACTAAAAACACCCTTACACACACACACTAACAGCACCTTCACACTAACAACACCCTTACACACACATCACCCTCACACATACACACAGCACACACTAACAGCACCCTTACACACAGTACCCTTACAAATACACACATTAACAGAACCCTCACACACACAGCACACACTAACAGCACCCTTACATACACACATAAACAGCACCCTCACACACAGCACCCTTACACACACACAGCACACACTAACAGCACCCTTACACACACAGCACCCTCACCCACACACACAAAGCACACACTAACAGCACCCTTACACACACAGCACCTTTACACACACAGCGCCTGCACACACAGCGCCTTCATACAGCACCCTCACACACAGCAGTGTGTGTGTGTGTGTATGTGTATATATGTGTGTGTACATATATATGTATATGTGTGTGTGTATATATATATATATATACGCGGCGTGTGTGTTTCTGCTTTAGGGTGCACACCCTTATAAAATAGGCTGCACACGCCTATGACAAAGTGCAATGTCAATCAGCAGTGGCTAAGGCCAGTAAGGTATTGTCATTCATGAAAAAGGGCATTCATTCTTGGGATGAGAATATAATTTTGCCTCTTTATAAATCACTGGTAAGACCACATATTGAATATGCTGTGCAATTTTGGGCACCTGTTCTAAAGAAGGATATTATGGCACTAGAACGAGTGCAGAGGCAGGCTACAAAATTAATAAAAGGAAAGGAACATTTTAGCTATGAAGGAATGGTTAAGAAATGTAAACCTCTTTAGTTTAGAAAAACTTCACCTCGGAGGGGATATGATAACATTATACAAATATATCCGGGGCCAAGACAAACCATTGTGTGGAAATCTATTCACAAACAGGACTTTACATTGGACACAAGGTCATGCGTTTAGACTGGAAAAAAGAAGATTTAGTCTAAGGCAAAGGAAATGTTTTTTACTGTAAGAACAATAAGGATATGGAATTATCTGCCTGAAGAAGGGGTTTTATCAGAGTCCATACAGATGTTTAAACCGCAACTAGATAAACAGAATATTCAATTATATCATTTTTCAACTGTAGGGTAATAACTGCTTGATCCAAGGATAAATCTGACTGCCATTCTGGGGTCAAGAGGGATTTTTTTCCTAGTTTGTTGCAAAATTGGAATTACTTCAAACTGGGTTTTTTTGCCTTCTTTTGGATCAACAGCAAAAAAACAAATGTGAGGAAGGCTGAACTTGATGGACACATCTCTTTTCAGCCTATGTAACTATGACATTATGTAATAGAAAATTCTGGGAATTATCAACGCAAAACTTTTTTCATCTTCCTCAATAGTTCTCAGTCACTTTCTTTTCACTCTATGATTGGCACAGGCTTTAGTATACATTATATAAGGTATTCATTTCTAAGTCCTCTAGCAATAAGAAAGAAGAATAGAAGATAAAGAAGAAATAAAATAAGAACTCTCTTGGCAATCATTTATCTTAAATAAACTGGAACAGAGCTGGTTATTTTAACATACCTGATAAGTATGTCTACACACAACCAAGCTCTGCAGATGAACTACATGACTCAGATACAAAAGATTCTAGAGTTACTAGATTATGGCTTGTTATGCTTGTGCTGTATAGCCAAGCCTTGGGGTTTATCAAGTCCTTTTTGATATATGGATATCATAAGTTGTTTAAGAACGCAAAGAACTTAGCTTTATATTAGCTGCAGAACTTCCCCAAAGCTTATCTTCTTGTTATTCCCGAGCATTACGCAATCAATTTCCCCTCACCTAGAGTGAGTATGTGAGTGGATATGTTGATCATAATGTTGCAAAGCATGAGATTGTGCCAAGGCATTTGAGACAATTCCTCACAAAAAAATTACTTCTAAAACAAAAATCAGTTGATTTAGAGGAGAATTTTCGTTCTTGAATAGAACTTTGACTTATAGAGTGCAGAGAATATTTGTAAATGTGCAATTTTTAAATTGGACAAAAGTTGTAAGTAGAGTGTTTGAGGATTCAGCCCTAGATCCACTTCTCTTTAATTTGTTTATAAATGATCTTAAAGTGGATATTGAAATTCATTTGTCAGTGTTTGCAGATGACACAATACTAGGTTAAAAAAAAAAAAGTCTGAACACGGTATAACATCTCTACAGAGGGATTTGGATAAAGTGACAAGTGGCAGATGAGATTCAATACAGATAAATGTAAAGTCATGCATTTTAGAATAAGTTATTTACAAGCCACATATACATTAAATGTGGTTCAGGGAGGGATAACATTATGGATAAAAAAAAACTGTGCAACAGTGTGCAATGTCATTCTGCCATTACAAAAGCAAGTAAAGTGCTTTTGTGTATAAAAAGTTCTCTTGATTTACATAATCAATATATAATTTTTCTTTTTTTTTTCTTTTTTTTTTTTTTACAAATTAATGGTAAGACACCACCTTGAATATGTGGTGCAGTTCTGGGTACCAGTCTTAAAGCAGGATATTGCAGAACTAGAAAAAGTGCAGAGGTGTGCTACACAAATAATAATGGGGGAGGGTGGAAAACATTAGTTATAAAATAAAGATGGAAAATTTGGATTGTTTTCTTTAGCAATAACAGCAGATATGATAGCAATATACAAATATATACATGGTCAGTACAAACTGCTATGTGCCAAACTGTTTCTTAGCAGGAATGTAAAACAAAAGGTCATCGATTGAGACTGGAATAAAGGCGTTTTCACTTACAGCAAAGGAAAGGGTTTTTACAGTAAGAACAATAAAGATGTAGAATTCTCTAGCCAGTGAGGTTGTCTTATCACATTCTGTAGATAGTTTTATTTACACAAACGGGTTGTTTATCCAAAGACAAATTTGATTGCCTTTATGAAGTCTTCTTTTGATCAACAGCATAAACAGACGTGTTTTAAAGGTTTAATGTGAAGGATTTGAGTCTTTTTCATCCTAGATCACTACGTGACTGTGATAAAATGGATATTACCGTTGTACTAAACATAAAATACAAAAATTTCCAACAGTATCATAATGCTGTATTAGCCAGAGTAATACGTTACAGTTTCAAAGTGTCATTCACATTATTCAGTTCCCTTGTAATAGTGACATAGAAAGTTGAATACACCTGCTGTGCTCATCTGAAATTGTTCTTCCGGCAGTCTGATAGTTTGCACCTTTATATCTAACTTGCACATCATGCAGTTGCCATGGAGCAGAGGGATATGTGTTACATTGTTATTTAAAATTCTTATTTATGGATGATCTGCCTAATCAATCAATTGTCTTGTTTACCACCTGATAGCACATATATTGTTTATGTACATTAAGAGTAATATATAATCACAACGGTTACCAATCTTACACCTAGTCTCATTCATGTATACTACAAAGAATGTAATTCATGAACCAAGAACTATGCAAATTGTCTGTACTGCCTAACCGTAGTAGTTAAGCCTTGGTGCTTTTGTAATATTTTATGATGCAAAGCCTACCCCTCCCCCCATTTTCCTTTCTGCACCCCCCCTTTCTTTTTTGTCTGAAAAATTATAAAAAAAATTAAATCGGAAAAAAAAGAGTAATATATAATTGTAAATAAATGTATTCATTGGATAAAGTATGGTATATAAAACACATTCATATTAAAATACATTCCAATAATATAAAAAAACAAAACTATGTTGAACTTTTTATTAAAAATATTATGCACAAGGGTATACAGCAAGTATATACCTCAATGTGGATAATAGCAATACAATAAAGAAAATGTTAAATATAGACTAAAGCACGTCATTTTCCTATACACTCTAAAATGTGTACTTTTAGTGATAACATGTTCGATCCACACTATGAATACTATAGCCATGTACGAATAGATAAAGTATAATAAAGAGCCCCAGGAGATGAATTAATCAATTTTATAGATGTTTCACATGAGCAGTAAAGTGTATTTCATTTTCTATCTAAGTGCATGTATCGTAGCATCCAAGCTTAAAACATCATTTCATTTTACCTTTCAATCAGATACATATGTCTTGGTTCACTTACAAGATAAGTACAAAAAGTACATTGTGTCCCATCCCCCTCTACCTTTCCTAAACCCCCTCTTCCCAATAATTTCCTCTTTTCTTCTTTTTCTTGTTTTTTTTACTATGTGTATATAGTACCAGTTCTTTCCTTTCTAGCCATGACAAGCTAAGTATATCTTCTTAGGTGTAAAAGGTCCCGACAATCTATGGCCTTGATTTAATAAGCTTTCCAAATGATTCAATACTGTTACATAAACATTCCAAATGGTTTAACTACAAAAATTCCCATATACACTAATAGTGACTTAATTAGATAAATTATTTGGGAAGTTTTTCTAACATTCTTGCATCATTTGAAAAGCTTATTATATCGGGGCCAATGTAAGAAGACTAGTTTCTTGAGATGGTATGAGAGATGGGGCCAAAACAGACATTCAAGTCAAGAGTCCAACTTTACAATGTTTGTTAGTCCTCACACTAAATCCAATATAGTGTCTGGTATTTTACACAGGTAATGGACCTTCATGTATATTTCCTCTGCTCACATCCCCTGGTTAGGTACCTGAACTTGACTTGCTACACACAGACACTGACAAATACACAGACACACACTCACTAACTGCTAAAACACACACAGACACTGACCAATACACAGACACACACTCACTAACTGATAAAAACATACACAGACACTGATAAATACACAGACACACACTCACTAACTGATAAACACACACAATGAACCCTATACACAGACACTGACCAATTCACAGACACACACTCACTAACTTATAAAAACACACTGAACCATTAACACAGACACTGATCTATACACAGACACACTCACTAACTGATAAACACACACAATGAACCATACACACAGACACACACTCACTAGCTAATAAAAATACACTGGACCATTCACACATACACTGACAAATACACAGACACCTACTCACTAACTGATGAACACACACACTGAACCATACACACAGACACTAACCAATACACAGACACACACTCACTAACTATTAAAAACACACTGGACCATTCACACAGACACTGACCAATACACAGACACACACTCACTAACTGATAAACACACACAGAATACCATATACACAGGCACTTTCCCATAAATACACACTAACTAACACAAACAAACTGACACACATTCACTGACCCATACCTATTGACATTCATATACTGGCACACAATCACTCATAGACACACTGACACAGGTAGGGGTTGAGTGTAAGACAGAGATATTTGGAGGCTGTCATGGCCTCTATCTTGTACTAAATTAATATTGTGTGTGGAGCGCAGAGAACCATGAGGGCTCATTATCAGAGACAAATTCTGCAATGCTCCCTCATAGTACAATTCAAATAAAGATATGCTGTCCAGCACCTTTAAGACCAGGCGCCGGTAACAGCTGCCCCTCCCCTTCACTATGCCTCTTAGCACCATAGCCAGCACAGAAAGCGATATAATTCAATTCCTTTAATTTCACTTTTTGCTCTCTTTATGAAATTGTATAAGAGCCCTGCTTCTAGTTTCTTGTTTAAAGGAACACTATAGTCACCTAAATTACTTTAGCTAAATAAAGCAGTTTTAGTGTAACATTCCCTGCAATTTCACTGCTCAATTCACTGTCATTTAGGAGTTAAATCACTTTGTTTCTGTCCCTAGCCACACCTCCCCTGGCTATGATTGACAGAGCCTGCTTGAAAAAAAAAACTGGTTTCACTTTCAAACAGATGTAATTTACCTTAAATAATTGTATCTCAATCTCTAAATTTAACTTTAATCACATACAGGAGGCTCTTGCAAGGTCTAGCAAGCTATTAACATAGCAGTGGATAAGAAAATCTTAATTAAACAGAACTTGCAATAAGGAAAGCCTAAATAGGGCTCTCTTTACAGGAAGTGCTTATGGAAGGCTGTACAAGTCACATGCAGGGAGGTGTGACTAGGGTTCATAAACAAAGGGATTTAACTCCTAAATGGCAGAGGATTGAGCAGTGAGGCTGCAGGGGCATGTTTTATACACCAAAACTGCTTAATTAAGCTAAAGTTGTTTAGGTGACTAAAGTGTCCCTTCTTAAAGTAGCTTAAGGTTGATTTCAAGGTGTATTTTGGATTATTTTCTTCAGCAATTTTTTCACTGACTGTGGGACATCAAAGTGGGCGATATATTTAGCCACATTTAAATAATAAATAAAATAAATAAATAAAATAATTATTTGGTCAGCAGTTCCAAAACATTTTCATTTCACTGTATTAAAAATAGTCAAAAAAGCATAAATTATCCTATTAGATAATTTCACTTGTTAACTTTCATTCGCAAAAGATGACATTGTAAACTGAAATCTTTAGACTAAAATAGCCAAACTGTGATTATAGCTGAATTGGCAACTTTTTCAAAATTAGCAATTTTCAGTTCTGTTTTCAGTTTACTAAAATTTGAATTAAACCAAAGTCTCTGCATCACTTAAGTTATATTTAAACAGCAGATTTGGATTTATAAAAGTGGAAAAATAAGCATTGTCTAATATTGTTTTAAAATCTCTAGCTTTTAAAGAGACACTCTAAGCACAAAAAACACTTCATCTTAATGAAGTGGTTTTGGTGTAATGACCCTGCACCTTCTCTCTGGCAGTGAGAAAAAGCAAAGTTTACATTTTGCCTAAACCACATTATACTCTTCTCATGAGCCTTGACTCTGTGCAGTTCCTGTCTGCGGCTCTGATAGGCAGAACTAACAGGAGGAAAACGCTCAGGCTTAACCCTGCGAAACTGAAGGAAAGAGTCTGCATATCCCATTCATGTCAGAGAAGGCTGCCCTGGTCCAGTCAGGGAGATCTTTGATCTCACCACTGGGCCTGCTCGCAGCTGTACATACAGTTGTAATCAAAGGTATTTAACTCCCATTTAAAATCAGGTTTATTGTCACATTTATAGACTTTTAGCTGTTTGCAATGAACAAATCACACAAAAGCTATTGAAATACCTCAGGACAACGACTGCTTCAATTGGCTTCCCCAAGTTCAACTGAAAATGCGGAGGAACTACACACTTGGAATTCCTACTACATCTCCTGGCTGGGCAGGGTGAATGCGGTCAAGATGACACTGCTGCCCACACTCCTATTCATCTTTTAAACGGTGCCGATTCTAGCCCCGAAATCATTCTTCGTCACCCTAAAGGCAGAAGTTCGCAAATTTATTTGGAAGGGCAGATCACCCTGAGTAGCATACTCCTAACTAACACTACCCAAACTCTGGGGCGGACTAGCGCTTCCTGATTTTGAGAAATACTACCAAGCGACCCACCTCACCAGGATCATCAGGTGGTCAGTAACAGGGGGCACCCAGCTAGAATCGGACACCGCCACCTGCCGTGGATTATCAAAGAAGCATGAAAACGCATACAAATACCCAACCCGTTCCCAGATATACTCCGACCTAATAACGAGCAGATACCTTCTGGCACCCTCCTGCATCAGGCAATGGGAGCAGGACCTTGGGGAGACAATGACAGAGGCGCATTCGAACAAGATCATAACCCATGTGCAGAAAACACTAGGATCGGCGAGGCTACAAGAAAACTCATACAAAATCTTCACATGGTGATACCTGACTCCGTCGACCCTCCATGCAAGAGACCCTATGATCCCTGATACCTGCTGGCGATGTGAGGCACCTTCAGGCACATATGGTGGAGCTGCACCCTCATCAGGCCCTTCTGGGAGGCAATCCGAAAAATGATACAGGAAATGACGGATGAATCCCTACCACAATCACGGGTCATCTTCCCCCACACCACAACACTATGCCAACACCGGCATACACACAGTCCATCATCCCGAGACTTCTCAACACTGTTAAGGCGACCATACCCATCTTCTGGAGACAGACCCATAGGCCCATGCTGAGACGATGGGGAGGACACAAGGCAATTCGAAGACATGAATTGTGACCACCCCGAAACTCAGAGACAGCTACACAAAACGCTGGTTTCACTGGCTACGCCTTATTTCCTCAGATGACTTCATGCAATACATTACCGACCGTGAGCAGTTGCAGAGGAGAGGGAAACACTGGGCTCGGGCAAATTCAGAGTGAACCACGCGGCACGGCGGGCTGGGGAGGTGACAGCGGATGCTGCCTCCCCCAACCCCCACCCACCCCTCACTCTTCCCATCCCCACACAGATCCCCCCCTCCAGGATACGGACATACTCCACGCAGATTGGCGACACCTGTGTCCGGCTGCGGCTCGGGAGCTCCTAAATAGACTACGACACCACTGCCCAGGGACCCTGGCACCATACAATATGGCCCCACACCACCTAAAGATAGCCAGCACACCACCACCGCCCCATGACACACTATGGGAACTCAGGGCGCCATCAGCAACACACACGATCCTTTTCAGATTAGCTATCCAACACACTTCCTGAAATTTCCACAACAGCAACTAATTAAGGTTGACTATGGCGGAAATTCTCGGATACACTACCGAGCTATTTGTTTCACTCCACAATGATAACCAGAGAACGGAAAGGGCAAAACTTTACAGTTCAATAAGAGTTTTTCGAAGTTAGTCGCAAAGGACCACTGTTTATGTTTCCTGCATTATTTGACGTACATACATTTTATCCCCGGCGTGGGAATCTTGTTTGATGTTAAGGCAATGAAGATAGATTTAACACAATCACTTAAAATCTGAACGCCCACTACCACCATAGCGCTAAACACACCAAGGCCCCAGGGACCAAACATAAGGTACCAAAGACTCTGAAAAACCTGAGAAATACGGAATATACAGCACCTCCCTTAATACTCTCATACCCGCACTTATCTAAACACAACATGACAACACCGTTCATTACAGGAGCAAGTGATATGCGACATTACGACAGACACAAGGGGAATGGTAAAGACGCAAGTGTTGAAAATGAAGTATTACTACAAATGTTTTCCGTATAACCTGCACTGTATATGCTCTTTCCACTACGTGGGAACACTGTTACTCTGATAAATGTTACTTACGACCTCTGCGCAGGTCACATTATGAGACGCTTATGTATATTGCATCACTCTGATTTTACGTTCACTAACAGCACAATAAAGAATAATTTAATACAAGATCAACTGAAAATGCAACTTTTAATGACTTCTCCAGTCTCAAAATTATTCAACCCCTTCATGGCAAGTATCTATAGTAGCACCATTTTGCTGTTATGACCTGCTGTAAACGAGATGCATAGCCAGACACCAGCTTCTGCCAGTGTTTCTGAGGAATCTTAGCACATTGTACATGAGCAATGGCCTCCAGTTCAGTAATATTGTTGGGTTTGCGCGTTGCAACCACCTTCTTCAAATCCCACCAGAGATCTTCGACGGGGTTCGCATCAGGTGACTGATGGTCACTGTAGAATTTTCTAGGACTTCTTCTTCAACTAAGCCTTGAATTTTCAATGGTGGTTGAATCATATTTTTATTACAACTCTATATAGTAGTGCTCAATATTTATATATTTAAATAAAAACAAATCCAAATGCCTGCACCCCAGTACAAGTAAACAGTGTGCCCGGTGGTTGTCCGCAGGAATATATAAAAATAGGATAATGATAGCACTCCAAGGACTAGTATGTAGTAAAAATAAAACGTAACTTTTATTCAGGTTGAAGGCTGGTAAAAAATGTCGACGTTTCAGTTCAAGAAGAACGTCCTGAAGAAAGTTCAGAGTCTTGAACTGAAACGTCGACATTTTATACCAGCCTTCAACCTGAATAAAAGCTAAGTTTTATTTTTACTGCATGTTAGTCCTTGGAGTGCTATCATTATCGTATTTTTGTGTGTATATATATATATACAGGGAGTGCAGAATTATTAGGCAAATGAGTATTTTGACCACATCATCCTCTTTATGCATGTTGTCTTACTCCAAGCTGTATAGGCTCAAAGCCTACTACCAATTAAGCATATTAGGTGATGTGCATCTCTGTAATGAGAAGGGGTGTGGTCTAATGACATCAACACCCTATATCAGGTGTGCATAATTATTAGGCAACTTCCTTTCCTTTGGCAAAATGGGTCAAAAGAAGGACTTGACAGGCTCAGAAAAGTCAAAAATAGTGAGATATCTTGCAGAGGGATGCAGCACTCTTAAAATTGCAAAGCTTCTGAAGCGTGATCATCGAACAATCAAGCGTTTCATTCAAAATAGTCAACAGGGTCGCAAGAAGCGTGTGGAAAAACCAAGGCGCAAAATAACTGCCCATGAACTGAGAAAAGTCAAGCGTGCAGCTGCCACGATGCCACTTGCCACCAGTTTGGCCATATTTCAGAGCTGCAACATCACTGAGTGCCCAAAAGCACAAGGTGTGCAATACTCAGAGACATGGCCAAGGTAAGAAAGGCTGAAAGACGACCACCACTGAACAAGACACACAAGCTGAAACGTCAAGACTGGGCCAAGAAATATCTCAAGATTTTTCTAAGGTTTTATGGACTGATGACATGAGAGTGAGTCTTGATGGGCCAGATGGATGGGCCCGTGGCTGGATTGGTAAAGGGCAGAGAGCTCCAGTCCGACTCAGACGCCAGCAAGGTGGAGGTGGAGTACTGGTTTGGGCTGGTATCATCAAAGATGAGCTTGTGGGGCCTTTTCGGGTTGAGGATGGAGTCAAGCTCAACTCCCAGTCCTACTGCCAGTTCCTGGAAGACACCTTCTTCAAGCAGTGGTACAGGAAGAAGTCTGCATCCTTCAAGAAAAACATGATTTTCATGCAGGACAATGCTCCATCACACGCGTCCAAGTACTCCACAGCGTGGCTGGCAAGAAAGGGTATAAAAGAAGAAAATCTAATGACATGGCCTCCTTGTTCACCTGATCTGAACCCCATTGAGAACCTGTGGTCCATCATCAAATGTGAGATTTACAAGGAGGGAAAACAGTACACCTCTCTGAACAGTGTCTGGGAGGCTGTGGTTGCTGCTGCACGCAATGTTGATGGTGAACAGATCAAAACACTGACAGAATCCATGGATGGCAGGCTTTTTGAGTGTCCTTGCAAAGAAAGGTGGCTATATTGGTCACTGATTTGTTTTTGTTTTGTTTTTGAATGTCAGAAATGTATATTTGTGAATGTTGAGATGTTATATTGGTTTCACTGGTAATAATAAATAATTGAAATGGGTATATATTTGTTTTTTGTTAAGTTGCCTAATAATTATGCACAGTAATAGTCACCCGCACACACAGATATCCCCCTAACATAGCTAAAACTAAAAACAAACTAAAAACTACTTCCAAAAAAATTCAGCTTTGATATTAATGAGTTTTTTGGGTTCATTGAGAACATGGTTGTTGTTCAATAATAAAATTAATCCTCAAAAATACAACTTGCCTAATAATTCTGCACTCCCTGTATATATACACACACACAACACACACCATATAGGACTCAGGCAGTATGTCAAAGATTGGCGTTAGAACTGCTCCCTATATTCATAAAAATAGGTTACATTTAAAACACTGTTGTGGTTTTTCTCTAAATGCAATATTGTAGTGAATTCAGCTCAAAATACCCAGCCTGAGTCTAAAGCTGGGTTAGAGAATATTTCAAGATCAGTTATTGCAGGCTACATTTTGCCATTTGTATTTTAATTTGTAACAATACAGAGCTTTGTAAATATACCTGTCGGCTTTATTTACTAAATAAAGGAAATCAAATAAAAGAATGTGACTGAGAAATTTCACCATCTCAGCTATATTCAGCTTAGCTATTTTGGACATAGGAATAATAGAAAGATGGAAGGGGACTGCCAATTTAGTCCAAAAAGAAGTGATCTAGACAATGTTTTTAGTTTGCCAGTTTTCTACTCAGTTTAGGATTCATGGAGGATTCATTAAAAGTTATGACTCATAACTGCTATGTAAGTTTGGTCACTGAGACAGAGCTATTATGTTGTATCTCATGCTAAGGGGTCTTGTGATACTTTGATCACAGCAATAAAGATTTTCTTTCATGTGTGAGAAACCGATTTAGCATTCGGACAATGGTGGGAAGATTAAATAGAAGTTAACCGCAGACCAATGGGCGTGGGATAGGGGGAAAGTGAGAGTAACTGACGGATCTTAATTCAACTAAATCAAGACACAAATCATTTTTAGGATTTTGGCATTTTTCTTTTTGCTAAAATTCTCTAAAAATGCTTTCAGTTTTCTCTCTTTTTACTTCTGAGAAAAATGGGTGTGAGTGAAAAAGAGAATGAGACTGATGGTCTCATTAAAGTGTGGATTATTGGGAAAAAAATTAAGTTAACTTTTTAGGCCAACTGAAAACGTAGCCGGCTCGGAGGATTACTCTTGTTTTGGATATGTTAGTCTGTAATTTGAAAATAATTTTTTAGAGCAGTTCGCACTTTAGTGAACAGCCTGGTAGAGTAGAATGCATTTACTACACAAGGAAGTGTGGAGAATTGGCAACATAATGGCATTTTTTAGTCAATTCAAATCAATTCAGTTCTACAAATTCTAGGTCACTGAATAGCCCAAAGTGACTTACAGCTTTAGTTTTAATCTCTACATTTTGGCAGTGCCTTAAATAGCCAAAAACTGATGGAACTAAACCATGTGAAATTATAATTGCATATATTTGGCAATTAGGCAATATTATATTTTTCCAGTTAAATGGATATTATAAACAACGAAACAACTTTAGTTTAATTAAGCAGTTTTGGTGTATAGATCATGCCCCTGCAGTCTCACTGCTCAATTCTCTGCCATTTAGGAGTTAAATGACTTTTGTTTCTGTTCATGCAGCCCCAGCTACATCTCCCCTGACCAGTGGCGTCACTAGGGGGGCCAGAGGGGGCCATGCCCCATTGTCCCCCCCAAATGCCAGCAACTTGCTGGCCATGTGTTTAAATTCTATTCCCTCGGACTGTAACAGTCTGTTACAGCCAGAGGGAATGCCGTGCTGGGTGTCTGTGGAGAGATGCTGGGGCACTGACAAGCTTCCCGGCACAGGCCCCGCCCCAAATTAAGCCCAGCCCCTGCCGTTAAGCAGCAGACCTTGCTGCTGCTGGAAAGGCCAGAAGATGGCTGTCTGAATGCCCAGCAACAGCCTCCAGTGGCAGGTAGGCTTGGTGTGTGTGTGAGTGTGTGTGTGGGTGTGTGTCTGTCTGTCTGCCTGCTAGTGAGGAAACTTGTGTGTCTATGGTCTCAGCTGTCTGTGTGTCTGTGTGTGTGTTTGTGTATATGGACTGTGTATATAAATACAGTGTCAACTATGGCACTGTATCAAGGGAAATGTGTTTCTTTTTTAATAATCCCTGGTGGAAAATAATGAATCCTCCACGAGGGATTATTTAAAAAAAAAAAAAAAAAAATCACAGACATTGTGTCGGGGGTGGGGCTTAACATGTGGCGGGGTCAAACTGCAGCGAGGGCGGGGTTAAATGTGCCCCCCTACTTTTGTCCCTGGCCCATCATGTGCCCCCCCCTAAGAATGAATCCTAGAGACGCCACTGCCCCTGACTGTGACTCACATTGACTGTATTATTGTTTTGATGCCTGTAGTTTCCCTTTATAAAGCTTGCAATGTTATTTCCAATAATCAACCCAATATGTGCTCCAGCTTTGATTGTGTCCTGTAATGGAGAGATTGTGTGTAGACAGTGGCTGGCTATTTCTGCATTTCTATAAAACCGATTTCCATACCTTAACGTGTCATTTGATATTAAGATGTTACATTTGGTAAACATTTTCTGTACTATTTCCAGATGAGTTTCACCATCAGGTAGCTCGTACAGCAAAAAGCAGAAATGAAAATGTTGCAGATGAATCTCATAGATTTGAGATAATTTAACTGTACTTAAATCTTAATTGTAACACAACAACCTGGTGGGTACCACACCATAGTAAAAATACTGCCAAAGGAACAGCTACATGCCAATACACACTGATCGAATCAGAAAGGAAAAACGCAATGGGCACACAAAAACAAACTCAGACTGCACCATTAAACAAACACACCTAGCTACAGTTCTTGTGCTGAATGGAATACACGGAGATGACCACGAGCACTATAAGACATGGTCACCCACGAAAGCGGTATATACTGCCTGGTGGACGGCCATCACAAAACGCAACCCCAAACGGAGGTAAAGACAAACATACATTAGCTGAAGTAGTGACCAAGGGAAGGGAGACCCAAGACCGTTAGACAAGCCCAACACAATGTACAGATCAATAGAGATGCACAAACGCACCACAGTATAACGCACAACGCTCACGAATAAAAAACGAGAGATAAAGATAAAGATACATAGGACACTAATATAACCATCAACACCGGACACCCGGCCGGAATCCGACCCAGATAGAAGCCCAGAAAATAGGGGGCTACCAATGTCCAGAGATTGTATCAATGCCCGGATAGAACGTAACGGACCATGAGGTAGGGATCCCCATAGCGGAAGGAAATAAACCTAACCTCTATAGTTGAAGGAGCGCCCCATGATTCCAGAGAATGCAAACACAAAGGGGAACCGGGAAAAGGTGGAGGAGGAGGAGATGGGGGAGGGAGGTAGAGAGGGGAGAGGGACAGAGAAGGACAGGATACAGGAGGAGAAGGATGAGAAGAGGGGAACTACAGGATGGAGGGGAAGGGGGGAAGGAAAGGAGAGAGGAAGGGAAAGAAGGAGATAGGGAACCTATAGACACATGAGGATAATAAAGCCTATAAGTATCTAGGAATACTGGGTAAATGTTAAATACTTAACTATTTGTCACTGTAAGTGAGACCTGCGTGTCTCCCGACCCACCATTGCATGTTTGATTGTATATGCTACAGCAAATCTATACAAATAAACTTATATTTACAAAAAAAAAAAAAAAATCTTAATTGTAACAGGGGCCTCACAATTAAATGTTGTTTACTATTCTCTTCCAAAGTATTTTCAGCTCATGGGGTACAGCTTTGTCTTTATTCTGTTCTCCATTGGTTCTTGAGATGTGCTTGTTTCCTAGCAACACACTTTTTTGCTGAGATAGTTTTACTTTACCCCACGATCTAATTTGCATGTGATTGTCCAGAATTCTTTGTTCCTATATTCTCTCTCACACATGGCTGTACATAAGCATTAGAAGGGGGGGGGGGGCGAGGGGGGGAATCAAAAGCTTTTATGTGATGTTCAGAGTTGAACAAAGAACAACTTACAATGTAATTCTAAACCAGCAGCAATGAGGAGATTTTGAACCAGAAAAGTGAATACATATGATCCTTCTAAGCCACCATATGTTGTGTATATTTTCTGTAAATTTTTGTTAATTTGCTATTCAATAGGGTACGAGACAGTTACATTTTATACGATGAATTAGAATAATCACATCTTTGCTGTCAGTTTTCACAAAAGCTGATTATACATTAAATGACCACTATAGGCACCCAGACCACTTCAGCTTAATGTAGTGGTCTGGGTGCCAGGTCCATCTAGGGTTAACCCATTTTTTCATAAACATAGCAGTTTCAGAGAAACTGCTATGTTTATCAATGGGTTAAGCCTTCCCCTATTTCCTCTAGCGGCTGTCTCATTGACAGCGCTAGAGGCGCTTGCGTGCTTCTCACTGTGATTTTCACAGTGAGAGCACGCGAGCGTCCATAGGAAAGCATTATGAAAGCTTTCCTATGTGACCGGCTGAATGCGCGCGCAGCTCTTGCCGCGCGTGCGCATTCAGCCGACGGGGAGGAACGGAGGAGGAGAGGAGGCAGAGCGCTCCCCGCCCAGTGCTGGAAAAAGGTAAGTTTTTACCCCTTTCCCCTTTCCAGAGCCGGGCGGGAGGGGGACCCTGAGGGTGGGGGCACCCTCAGGGCACTATAGTGCCAGGAAAACGAGTATGTTTTCCTGGCACTATAGTGGTCCTTTAACATACTATGGACACATAAACCCAACAGATACATTTTTGAATGTCACATCTAATTTAGACTAGAATTTAAAGGTAAAGGGTTACTCCAGGCACCATAACCACTTCACTGATTTGAACATCTAAAGGGTTACTCCAGTCTGTTATAGTAGTCATGATGACAGGAGTACCCTGCAACTATTCCCCAGGAAGGGGGCAAATGAATGTTTCCACCGGGTGCCGCGCCTCCTGTCATAACAAAGTGAACCAGCATCCAGCTTCTGCAGAGATGCAGAAGTCAGTTATTGATAATGGCGTTCATTGGCTGAGAGTGCCAGCTATAAACATATGCACAGAATTAACATTAGATCATTCCGGGCTAGCAGCAGTCGGAGGTAGAGTGTCAGGCTCCCGCTCTCCGACCTCCTTCCCTTGCACTTCCAGGGCACGTCTCCTTCTCTTCATGGAGGAGTCGCTCCAATGTGCGCCCTCCTGTTCTCCATGGCCCACAAATTAACATTCATGGACTGGCAGCATGTCTCCTGGTCTCAAGCAGAACAGCATCCCGTTCTTTCGTTCTAACTGTATTTTAAAATTAATATATATATTGATATCAACATACATGTAGAACGAAACAATATATATATATATCTATATACATAAGTATATACATATATATCACTATATATATACCTTTATATAAATAAAAAAATTTTTACAAAATATATACATATATATATATATATATATATATACACACATATATATACACACGTATATATATAATAATTCTACGTATATATTTATGTAATAATTTTACATAATTAGGTCATTTTGTTAATTACAATTTGCAGGACCTGCCTGACAACCCAGGCTGAAGGTTTAGGGAATTTAAAGGACCACTCTAGGCACCCAGACCACTTCAGCTTAATGAAGTGGTCTGGGTGCCAGGTCCTTCTAGGGTTAACCCATTTTTTCATAATTATAGCAGTTTCAGAGAAACTGCTATAATTATGAATGGGTTAAGCCTTCCCCCTAATCCTCTAGTGGCTGTCTCATTGACAGCCACTAGATAGCTATGTTGCTTCTCACTGTGAAAATCACAGTGAGAGCACGCTAGCGTCTATAGGAAAGCATTGTACGTTTATAGATCAAGACGCGCCAAGAGGCTCTTGCCGCCAAGATTCACGTATGGGCGAACGGAGGCGATAGGAGGAGAGCTCTCCAACAGCGCTGGAAAAAAGGTGTAAGTTTAAACCCCTTTCCCCCTTCCAGAGCCGGGCGGGAGGGGGACCCTGAGGGTGGGGGCACCCTCAGGGCACTATAGTGCCAGGAAAACGAGTATGTTTTCCTGGCACTATAGTGGTCCTTTAATTTGCTAGCACTATATTTAACCCTGTAACTTTCCAAGACACAATAAAACCTGTACATGGGGTGTACTGTTTTACTCGGAAGACTTCACTGAATACAAATATTAGTGTTTTGAAACAGTAAAATGTATTACAACTACAATATCGTCAGTGACAGTGAAATTTTTTGCGTTTTTCACACACAAATGGCACTTACACTGACGATATAATTGTTGTGATACATTTACTGTTGAAACACTAATATTTGTGTTCAGCGAAGTCTCCCGAGTATAACAGTAACCCTCATGTACAGGTTTTATGGTGTTTTCAAAAGTTACAGAGTCAAATATAATGCATGCGTTTCAGTTTTTTTACATTAAAATTCGCCAGGTTGGTTATGTTGCTTTTGAGACCGTACGGTAGCCCAGGAATGAAAATTACCCCCATGATGGCATACCATTTGCAATAGTAGACAACCCAGGGTATTACAAATGGGGTATGTTCAGTCTTTTTTATTAGCCACTTAGTCACAAACACTGGCCAAAATTGGCGTTAAAATTCGTTTTCTTCATTTTCAAATATTATCACTAACTTTGGCCAGTGTTTGTGACCAAGTGGCTACTAAAAAAGACTGGACATACCCCATTTGCAATACCTTGGGTTGTCTACTTTTGCAAATGGTATGCCATCATGGGGGTAATTTTTATTCCTTGGCTACCATATGGTCTCAAAGGCAACATAACCAATCTGGCGAATTTCAATGTGAAAAAAATGAAAAATTTAACATGCTATATTTAACCCTAGGCATGTGCATGGGGAAAGTTTTCGGTTCGGTTCGGCATTCCAAAATTCAGGATTTTTGCAATTCGGGACTTCGGCAATCGGGCACTTCAACACTTCGGAACTTCGGCAACTTCGGAACTTCTGCACTTCGGCACGTCGACACTTCGGAAATTCGGCAACTTCGGAACTTAGGGACTTCGGCACTTTGCAGCCACTTAGTAGATAACTCCCTAATTCCCACGGTATTAATGAGTTATCTAACAAAAGGCTGAAAGACCTAAATTGGTCTTTCAGCCAAATTTACTAGTACTAAGTAAAAATTACTTAGTATTAGTAAATTTTGCCCCTACTCGCTATACCGCAAGTAGGGGCATGTCTAGTAAACAGTGAGCAGCCTGTGGCCTGTGGCTGCTCACTGTTTTAAAAAATGGCGGTGGGTGGGGGCCTAAGAGTAAAATGATGGGGGGGACCTGTGTCCTCTCTGACCCCCCACCCTCAGTGGCGGGTGCCGGGAGGGGCCCTAAACAGAATAAGAGGGGGACCTAATGTCACCCACAGCCCCTCACCCTGGCGGTGGGTGGGAAGCCCTAAGTACTAGCCAAAGGGGGGGACCTGGCTCCCCTGGCCCCACCCTGAAGCGATAGTCGGGGCCTAAATACTAATGGGAGGGACCTAATGTGTCCTCCCCTTCTGACCCCCCGCCCCTGGCGGTGGGTGGGGGCCCACAAAACTAATAAGAGGGGGACTGGGTCCTCTCCTGGCCCCCCCTGCGTGGTGGGTGGGGGCCCCAATAAAACAATAAGGGGGGGACCTACTGTCCTCCCCCCTGGCCCCCACCCCTGAGCGGTGGGTGGGGGCCCTAAATGAAACCCCCCCCCCAATCAAGGTGACTAGGGGTCCCAAGCCCCTAGTCACCCCCACCCAAAAAAAAAAACTTATCCCCTACCTACCCCCCTCACCCTAAAAATAGTGAGGGGGGAATAAAATAACTAACCTGTAAAAAAATAAAAATAAACTTACCATTTGACGTCTTCATTTTTCTAAAATCTTCTTTCTTCAGCCCCCAAAA
>CAKOES020000043.1:0-11445 GCA_933207985.1 Pelobates cultripes
CTTTAAAATCACTCCAAAAGGCAGGATCCAATACAATCTAATTTTATTGTTAAAAAAATAACTACATATTATAGATACAAGTAAAATGTCCTTATAATATACCACGACGCGTTTCAGCAGTATCAGCCTTTCTCAAGTGGTCTGAGAAAGGCAGTATCAGCCACTTGAGAAAGGCTGATACTGCCGAAACGCTATACCTCACTGACAGTGCCTAACAAGGTTGAAACAATCATCTGGGGTTGCTGTATCTATCGTGCAGATATAGCCAGACTGCATTTTAGATCTGTTTTGCCCTTTTGGATGGGATGAGTCTGATATGTAAATGACCTGTTTTTTTTTTTTTGTAATGGCCAAGATGAGCTAAAACCAGTTTGAGATCTGAGTGGGGACCCACCGAAAGGCAGGCTAATTGAGCTGTTTTTCATTCTCGGTACTATCTTAGAAGTTGTTTTTTTGCTCTCCCTAAGTTTAAAGGGTAATCTGAACGTGGACACCTTAATTGGATATTTTATTTCCACCCCACCAAAATAAATATACTTTGCAATATCATCCAGAGTTCGCTGAGCTCTCTGCCTGAGCTTGCATAAAATGGGAAAGGGGTTTACCCACTTTGCAAGCTCATTCTGATCCAAGCCCCCTTGGGAGTTACATGGGTTATTTTATTGCATTGTGTTTTTGTTTTTTTTCCATCTTTTTTTACAATCCAGTTTTTATGTTCAAAGTTGCAACTGGATAATATGAATTTTTGTTTGACATTTTTTAAAGGCGAAGAAAATAAAATGGAAAAGAAAAATAGAAGAAAATGGAAAAACAAAAGAAGAAGTGGTAACTATGCTTTTTTTAGTTTCCTTTCATTTTCTTGCCCCCTCACCCTATTATTAGGGTAAGCAGGTAGGTAGTTTTTTGTTTTTTTAATTGGGATGGGGAGTAACTAGCAGCTAGGGACAACCAGACACTTTGTGAGCGGGAAGGTGGACCACCCACTTCTATATTTATTTTGATTCCCCCACCTGCCACCCATGGCACTAGGCAGTGGCGTACACATGACCCATGGGGCCCCGGTGCGAAAATTGATCCATGGCCCCCCCCCTGCGCGCGGGCCGGGCCGCAACACATGGCGGTGGGCACCTGGTCACAGGGGTTACAGGGCTGCGACCCCTGCGACCGCGGTATGTACGCCAGTGCATGCAGATGCACACACACTTAAAGGACCACTCTAGGCACCCAGACCACTTCAGCTTAATGAAGTGGTCTGGGTGCCAGGTCCAGCTAGGGTTAACCCATTTTTTCATAAACATAGCAGTTTCAGAGAAACTGCTATGTTTATGAATGGGTTAAGCCTTCCCCTATTTCCTCTAGCGGCTGTCTTATTGACAGCCGCTGGAGGCGCTTGCGTGCTTCTTACTGTGATTTTCACAGTGAGAGCACGCCAGCGTCCATAGGAAAGCATTATGAATGCTTTCCTATGTGACCGGCTGAATGCGCGCGCAGCTCTTGCTGCGCGTGCGCATACAGCCGACGGGGAGGAGAAGAGGAGGATCGGAGGAGGAGAGCTCTCCGCCCAGCGCTGGAAAAAGGTAAGTTTTACCCCTTTTCCCCTTTCCAGAGCTGGGTGGGAGGGGGCCCCTGAGGGTGGGGCTATGTTTCACTGAGGGTTAATCCAGCCTCTAGTGGCGGTCTCACGACAGCCGCTAGAGGAGCACCTGAAGCGTCCATAGGAAAGCATTGAGTAATGCTTTCCTATGGGGTTTGAATGCGTGCGCGGTCGCATTCGGAGCTGAGAGGCTGAGGGATCCCCAGCGCCAAGGGAGTCCGGCGCTGGAGAAAGGTAAGTGCTGAAGACACACACACTTACAGACGCATACACACTAGCTAACAGACACACACATTTACTGACAGAGACACAGTCAGCAACAGACATACATACACACTCACTTACAAAACATACACTCTCATTGACAAACACACTCACTAACAGACATCAAACAGACTCACTAACACACACACTCCGTAAGACACACACAGTAACACACTCACTGACACTCACTAGCAGACACACACACTCACACTCACTCTAACACTCACACTAACACTCACTAGCAGACACACACTAACACTCACTCTAACACTCACACACACTAACACTCACACTAGTTTTTTGTTTAAAATTTAATCCCCCCAGCCTCCTTACCTTTTGGAGTGCTGGGGGGATTCCCTGGGCGGCAGGTCACTGTGGGCGGGCTGGCCGGTCAGGCAGGCGGGCGCGCGAGGGAGCACTCAGTGCTTCCTCTTCAGCTCCCTCGCGCGCCGCGTAGGGATGCCGGCGCCGGAAGATTACGTCATCTTCCGGCTCCGGCATCAGTGCGGTGCGCGAGGGAGCTGAAGAGGAAGCACTGAGTGCTCCCTCGCGCGCCCGCCTGCCCGACCGGCCACCCGCCAGCTGGTGTCAGCAGGGCCAGCCTCGGGGGGCCCTGGGGTGGCCGGCTCCTGGGCCCCCCAGGGGAAGAGGCTGGCCCTGTGTGTACATACCGGGTCGCAGGGGCGGCCGGGCCCCCTGGTGGGCCGGGCCCGGTCGCAGCCGCGACCCCTGCGACCCTGGTATGTACGCCACTGGCACTAGGTCCCCTCTGTATTATTATTTAAGTATCAGCATGGAGGTTTTTTTCGGTCTGGTGTTTTCAGTCTGAAATTCTGTCACATGACTAGTTTGCTAAGTTAAATTTGTTGAAAATGTTTGTTGACACTGAATTTTGACCTTCCACAGTTCTCTATGGCACACAGACAGTGCTACCAGCCAGCATGATAATAGTTATATTAGCCCTCACACGTGAATTGAACTTGCACAGGGGGCACCTTTTTTGTTATCTAGCTATAGAGATTACATAAATCACAGGCTTTTTAGTACATGAAACTTTCTGTGAGGTTGATGGCAAACGCCAGACAGTATCTTTAGCAGTAGACTTTAATAGCAGTAAATCAGAGAGTCTGACTAGCAAGGTTAGAAATGTGTTGGTAAACAGTGGCTGCTACTAGATATCGATTATTGTTAATAGCAACTGCTTTCATCTTCCAATTACTGTCAACACTGTAAACAAGACCAGAGTCTTCAAATTTCACAGCAGAGAAGGAATATTGCACATATGAAATATACACCACTTTTGCATATTTTAGCTACGAAAACGTGAGACAAATGTACACTTAACAGATCATGTTGATTTTATGGATATTCTGGTATTGGACATAAAAAACATTTGTAATCTGGCTGTATGTTTTCGCCCTTAGTTGGATATTGTTGGAGTAGCTTTTCAAATCATTTAATATTTTTGGATACACTTTTAAAATTATTTTTTTGAAAATATTAAAATATCAAAAAGTATTACATAAACGTTTATTGAACACTTTTAAATCAAGGCCTTTAATAGCAAAAAGAAATGCAGACGGAGATGGAGAAAGCCGTGAAAAGTATTTAGATTAAATATATTTTTTTTAAAAAACCCATACAAACAAAAAAATGTAAAATCTGTTTTATTTCACCTACTACTTACACTGATCAGCCACAATCAAATCATGTAGGTTACTCTTGTGCTGCCAAAACAGCTCTGGTGGGTCAAGACATGGACTCCTTAAGACCTCTAAATATGCCCTGTGGTATATTAAACCAAGATATTAGCAGCAGATCATTTAAGTCCTACATATTATGAGGTGGGGCCTCCATGGATTGGATTTATTGTTCCAGCCTATGGCTCAATTGCATTGAGATCATAAGAATTCTGAGGCAACTCCTTGAACTCATTGTCATGTTTCTCAAACCATTCCTGAACAATTTTTGCAGTGTGGCATGGTGCATTATCCTGCTGAAAAAGGCCACTGCCATCAGAGAACACAATTGTCATGAAGGGGTGTAACAATCTCTAGGTAGCATCCACATGAATCACAGCAAAATATTGCCCAGAGATTAACAATGCATGTCAGCCTGCCTGCTTCACACAGTGCATCCTGATGTCATCTTTTCCACATGTATATAATGCACATACCCTGCCATCCACTTAATAAAAAATAAAATAAAAAAATTAATTAGACCAGGTAACCTTCTTCATGTCTGCTGCAGAGCCTCCCTATCCAGTTCCTAGGAGGTCTGCATATCATCAAGCTCCTAGCTCTTGGGATCCACAGTAGCTGCATCGGGGCCCTTGTATGTGGTCACACAAATGCTGGTGCTCAACACCAGGGGGCGTGTGGTTACCCTGCACCAGGCCCTGATGGTCCATTTCCACGCTGAAACTACCATCATTATCAGGCACTCAGGGGTCCTGGTCTCGGTACTGCCACCTGTGACATATCGGTTGTAAGGTTAGTTTGAGTGGTGGCCATAGCAGGGCAAAGAAGAGAGTTAAAGGTGTCAGAGATGCCTGGGATTGTGGGAGCATCAACTAATGAGAGAGGGAAAGTATGACTTTTTGGCGAGGGCAAGGGCTGCGCTGTACGAACATAAAATTAATCTACAATGGAGAAAGTCTGACTGTGTGCAAGACTTCCTCCAGGAAAGTTTAGCACAACGGAAGCATCTTTGCAGGTAGCGTGTTGATTTAGTATGCAACAGTTGGGGGCATGTCCTCCTCAAGGTGCATGTTTGGACAGGGCCGATGCAGGCAAAGATTTTTGCCACCCTAGGCAAAAGAAAAATTTGCCGTGCCCCTATGTGACGTCACAATGCCCCACTCATATGATCTGCCATATGAACCAATGCCAGTGCTGCACACAGTATGTGTCTATATTAAAAAGCCTGCAGGGACAGGCTATAAACACCAGAATCACTACACTAAGCTGCAGTGGTTCTGGAGACTGCAGTGTGTCCTGGGGAAATGGGACAAAAAATTAATGTCCTGGGGGAATGGGAAGCAGCTCCTTTTTTTGGGGCCCCTTACATATCTCAAGGTCCAGACATTGGGCCTGATGGTGAATATGCCCATAAGGCCCACCTATAAGTCCAGCTACATGTTCCACCCATGAGTTCACTCACAGGGAGTGGAGTGTTTATAGAATGTGTTATGTGTTATTGTAGAGGATCTAAAGTGTGTGCTTATGGAATGTAGTGTATAGGGGTACCAGTTTGTGTAGGTGATGCAGTGTGTGTAGTGGATGCAGTGTGTTTTTGTGAAAGGGATCGAAAGCAGTGTGTGTTTGTGTATAAGGATGTATTGTGATTTTCTGGTTAGCTGTAAGGGATGCATTGTGTGAATCTGTGTTTGTATGTGTAAGGTGATGCAATGTGTGTTTATGTGCATGTTAGGGGTGCAGTGTGTGTGTCTGTAAGGGGTGCATTGAGTGTGTAAGAAATGCATTGTGTTTGTGTATGTGTGTAAGAGAAGCAGTGTGTGTTTCTGTGTGAAAGAGGTGCATTGTGTATTTCTGTGTATGTGTGCAAGGGATGCATTTTCTTTGTGTGTAAGGGTTGCATTGTGTGTGTGTGTGTGTGTGTGTTTGTGTGTTTGTAATGGATGCATTGTGTGTTTCTGTTTATGTATAGGGAAGCATTGTGTGTGTGTGTAGTCTGAAAGAGAGAGTTTGTGGGGTAGGATAGGGGCTGAGTCCTACCAGCCCCTTTGTGCTTGTCTTTCCCCCCTTCCTTAGCATCTCTCCCCTCTTATCCCTTACTGCTCTCCGCTCCTGTCCCCGGCTTCTGTTTCCTGTACTTGGCTGCAGTGACAGGAAGTGCTCACTTAGTAAGCACTTCCTGTCAGTCCGGCCAGATACAACAAATGTAAGCTCCTGTACCATGGACTGGAGTGGAGCTCGGTCATGCTACACTAAGGGACTGGCAGGAGGGAGCACTGTGTGCTTCCCTCCCACCGATCCCTCATATCTTGCACCCCCAGGCCGGTGCGCCCTAATGGACGTGCCTGCCCGGGTAGTGCTGCAGCCGCCAGAGGCTCTCTGTAGAGCGCTCAGGCGGCTGCAGCATTGGAGGGGCTGGCACTCCTTTCTAAGGGGTGCCCTAGATGACTGCCTAAGTCACTTATAGGATGCGTCGGCCCTGTGTTCAAGTCAGAGGTGAGGGTAGTGTTATATTGAGAGATTTCCAGTGAGGTACAGGAGAGGGAAGGGATCTATAGGAGTGATTAATCAATATCAGATGACAGTTGTTGGAGGTCAATAGAATTAAGGTTCCTACTGAGTTGAGGGGGTTAGGCTGAGGTTGTTGGGTGAGGAGGTGGTACTCACATCCCTGTTGAAGGTACTTATGGCAGTGGACAGAGGGCATCATGGCTTTTCTGACTGTTTCAAACTGTGAAGCACTGTGTGTTTTGATACCAAGGCCATCATTACGTTTTTCAGAATTTGAGCTGCAGTAGCTCTTCTATGTGATCTGACCAGACAATTTAGTCTTCGCTTCCCACGTGCATCAAGAAGCCTTAGGCTGCCCATGACCTTGATGTCAGTTATTTTCCCTTTTATCACTTTTGGTAGGTACTAACCACTGCATAGTGGGAATACCCCACAAGACTTGCCATTTTGGAAATGCTCTGTTGTCTAGCCATCACTATTTGGCCCATGTCTCTTTTCACACTTTCCCTTTTTTCATGCTACCAACACATGTAAGTCAAGAACTGACTGTTGACCTGCTGCCTAATATATCCCACCACTTGACAGGTGCCATTGTACCAACATAATTAATGTTCTTCACTTCACCTCTCAGTGGTTTTAAAGTTGTGGCTTATCAGAGTATTATAGCTCCTTTTTGATCACATATATGATTCTGCCTTGCCCTGCTTTAGGAGTGGCCCTTGTTAACTAATCTGTGAGTAGTGCTTTACCTGCATTTTTTAATGGAGGGGGAAGGTAGTGATGAATCCCTCGACATTTTCCAAAAACTGAGGACAAGTCGATGGATGTCCTCCTCACCACCAAACAGGCAAAAATCAGTTCTCATAGATCACAATTTAAAATGAGGACTGGTGAATGTCCTTGCTTATTCCTCTACAAAAAATGGATAAATAACCTAACTACTTTAAACACACTATGCTCATTAATCTCATACCAACATTTACCAAGTGAACTGGATTGATTAAATGCCTTGATGCTCCTAACTGCGAATGAAAGAAAGTCAGGTATATTATTAAATTTCCAGCCTAAATGCAAAGGTTACAGTACATTCATTCTAAAAGTCTTCAATGCAAGACCTGAGTCTTCCTCTTTATAGTCATTGAAAAGGTGTCTGTTTAAATTTGACTTCAGAAGGCTCAGAAAGGTTAGTAACTTCATAATTTGTGAAAACACATTTATTATTTAATATACCTCTTGCCATTTAATCTGGAACATGAGAGCAAAAAAAGTTAAAAGATTGTTTTATGGAATACAAAAGAAATATCGGGAAAGGTTAGCTTCACAATTTATCTAAGACTTTGAACTTTGATAGTAAAAATATGTCAAAAAGGTTTAACCTTCAAGTATATGCCTATAAAAGAACACAGCAAATGATTTCTAAAGCTCAAATATATATATATATATATATATATATATATATATAGATATATAGATAACACAAACTACTCAATTACAGTAAAATATGTACTTTTTTTATTAAACGATATTCATTCTAGTACTATATTTATGAAAACATAATTCATATATTTGCTATATCAACACATATATCCACAATTTTTAATTATTATGGATTATTTCATTTTAAATTACAAAGCTATTGAGAATTCTAAGTACTAAGTAATGTTGCTTTTTTGTTTTAAATACTTTGCCTGAAGCAAACATTGTGACATCTGCCATCATGGGTAATTATAACTTTATCAAGGACGATTTGAGATGTTGAATAGCTTGCCAAAGCATATGATATTGTAAGAATAAAAAATAAGTTAAATAAGTGACTAACATTTGATGTGCGCATACACGCTATAGCTGAACAAAACAGTTTTACTGATTTAGTGATAGTCAAAATATATTATTTAGATATATTGATGTGCACAATATATGTCATACAAGAGAAAGCTTGCCATCTTTGTTGAAAGGTATCGGTATTGGTATTATTCGTTCCTGGGCTTAATCCATGAAAACACAGACAAATAGCATTTTTTTGGTTTAGCTTGTAATACCTTTTTATTGGACTAACATAATTTTTTAATGACAAGCTTTCTAAGGAGAGGAGAAGGTCTTGAGAAAGGATCGAGAACAGATCCGAAATGTTGATGCTACACTAATAAATTTTCCCTTTTTTTTTTTTTATCATGAAACAAGACCTGCGAGTGCCCACTTTTCTTTGCTAAAATACTTGTATATATATTGGTTCCAGCATGGTGCACCAAGGCATTACTTAATTTTGTTTTGAAAAGCAATTGGAGAATAGTGAGTGCCGTCATTCCTGTATTGTGTGTGTGTGTGTGTGTGTATACAGTTGCAAGAAAAAGTATGTGAACCCTTTGGAATGATATGGGTTTCTGCACAAATTGGTCATAAAATGTGATCTGATCATCATCTAAGTCACAACAATAGACAATCACAGTTTGCTTAAACTAATAACACACAAAGAATGACATGTTGCCATGTTTTTATTGAACACACCATGTAAACATTCACAGTGCAGGTGAAAAAAGTATGTGAACCCCTAGACTAATGACATCTCCAAGAGCTAATTGGAGTGAGATGTCAGCCAACTTGAGTCCAATCAATGAGATGAGATTGGAGGTGTTGGTTACAGCTGCCCTGCCCTATAAAAAACACACACAAGTTCTGGGTTTGCTTTTCACAAGAAGCATTGCCTGATGTGAATGATGCCTCACACAAAAGAGTTTTCAGAAGACCTACGATTAAGAATTGCTGACTTGCATAAAGCTGGAAAGGGTTATAAAAGTATCTCCAAAAACCTTGCTGTTCATCAGTCCACGGTAAGACAAATTGTCTATAAATGGAGATAGTTCAGCACTGCTGCTACTCTGCCTAGGAGTGGCCGTCCTTTAAAGATGACTGCAAGAGCACAGCGCAGACTGCTCAATGAGGTGAAGAAGAATCCTAGAGTGTCATCGAAAGACTTACAAAAGTCACTGGCAAATGCTAACATCCCTGTTAGCGAATCTACAATACGTAAAACACTAAACAAGAATGGATTTCATGGGAGGATACCACAGAGGAAGCCACTGCTGTCCAAACAAAACATTGCTGCACGTTTACAGTTTGCAAAAGAGCACCTGGATATTCCACAGCAGTACTGGCAAAATATTCTGTGGACTGATGAAACCAAAGTTGAGTTGTTTGGAAGAAACACACAACACTATGTATGGCAAAAAAAAGGCACAGCACACCAACTTCAAAACCTCATCCCAACTGTGAAGTATGGTGGTGGGGGCATCATGGTTTGGGGCTGCTTTGCTTCATCAGGGCCTGGACAGATTGCTATCATCAAAGGAAAAATGAATTCCCAAGTTTATCAAGACATTTTGCAGGAGAACTTAAGGCCATCTATCTACCAGCTGAAGCTCAACAGAAGATGGGTGTTGCAACAGGACAATGACCCAAAGCATAGAAGTAAATCAACAACAGAATGGCTTAAACAGAATAAAACACGCATTCTGAAATGGCCCAGTCAGAGTCCTGACCTCAACCCGATTGAGATGCTGTGGCATGACCTCAAGAAAGTGATTCACACCAGACATCCCAAGAATATTTCTGAACTGAAACAGTTCTGTAGAGAGGAATGGTCAAGAATTACTCCTGACCATTGTGCACGTCTGATCTGCAACTACAGGAAATGTTTGGTTGAAGTTATTTCTGCCAAAGGAGGTTCAACCAGTTATTAAATCCAAGGGTTCACATACGTTTTCCACCTGCACTGTGAATGTTTACATGGTGTGTTCAATAAAAACATGGCAACATTTCATTCTTTGTGTGTTATTAGTTTAAGCAGACTGTGATTGTCTATTGTTGTGACTTAGATGATGATCAGATCACATTTTATGACCAATTTGTGCAGAAATCCATATCATTCCAAAGGGTTCACATACTTTTTCTTGCAACTATATATATAAATATATCTCCTTGGAACCTCTGTCAGTAATTATTTTATTTTTGCATTTACACAGAGCCAACATATTTCGCAGTGCTTTACAATATGGGCCCCAACACTAGAACTGGGCACACAGACAGCAGGCAGAGGCAAACTGGAAGACAAAAGGTGCCTTGGGAGCTGAGATTAGAAATAACAGCACAGACACACGGTACAAATTTCAAGCCCAACTCATTTGAAAGGTTCACAAGTCAGATATTATATAGTGAAAATTGGCTTATGCAATGCATCAGGTGAAATCCATCAATTAGTTAATAATACAAGTTAACCTTAAATAAACATTGCCAATAGGCATTTTATTGATAGAATAATAAATGATGTTCAAAAACATGTACTTTGTAACTAAACCTGCAAGCTTGCTAAACTGATACAAAATATGAAAAACAACTAATTTAAACATTTTAAAAGTAACGATGATGTGTCATTGGGTATAGATATAACTAATATAAATCACACAATAAGTATATATAACTGTCAAACTTAATATATCTTAATTGTAATATCTAATTAACATCTTAACTGATCTATGAGTAAATATATGATATAAATGATTGAATATAATAATGTCACTTTTCCATATGCTAAAAAAGCCTTATCTTCTTATTGTTGCTTTATTAGAAAGGTATATTTACTAAATATGATTTTATTGTAAGGACATATCTACTAAACACAGTCTTCCTTTATCTTACCAGATGCAGAATGATTTATGAGTAGGTGGGGTTTAAAACACAATAGGACAGGGGATAGCAATCAGGCAAGGTGGGAATGAAGCAGAACTGGAGTTCTGACATTTAGGAATGAGCAAGGGACAGGTATGGGAGGTAGAGGTTACTCTGGGAGGCCATAAGTTTTCCTGAAGAGATGGATTTTGAGGCACGATTGAAGACTAGAGGAGAGTTTATTGGTGGAAGGCAGGTAATTCCAAAGGAAAGAAACTACCTGTGAGAAGTCCTGCAAGCATGATTTAGCACTGTGGGTGCAAGCAGCGGAAAGGAGAAGGTCATCATCAGAGTGGAGAGACCAAGAAGGGGACACCAATGTCTCATGTTGCCCCTCATACCCTTGAAAACATATTCCCATCATAAATACTCCTCACCAAATGGCTGGTTGGCTCCAGTTAATGCAGTCTACTAGGAAACAGAGAGCCTTGAGATTGTGGGCCACCAGTCCAAGTACAAACCCTGAACTGTCTGCTGTTACAGTCTTTTAGTTGTTTTTAATCAGCAGAAGGATGGTGCTGTGAGGCTGCAGCCTACCACCCTATATGTATGTGGCCAGGGACCAAATTAACCTCTGTTGACCTTGCCTATCCAATCCTGACACAGACTAATGATTAGATAATACCAATAACAACAGAAAGATCAAGATTAAACATG
>CAKOES020000043.1:11545-29387 GCA_933207985.1 Pelobates cultripes
CTGAGGGTTGTATTCCTTAGCCTGGTAGTATTCAGAGATAGAAGGATATGCTTTCTAGTACTAACAATAACAGATTTAAAAAAAATAAATAAATCTAATTTGAACTTGCAATCCTGAGTTCAGTAGATCAGCTCAAGTGCAACATGCCAACCTGCTGCCTAGATGACAAAATGCATATTTGATAAATTTGTTCAATTTTTGAGAACAAAATCTCAGATGGAATCTAAATGATTCAATGTGTCATTGCTAAAAATACTTTTTGAATTGTTGTGTTTCTATTGTGAAGTCAAATAGCTTGGAAACATCATCTTTCAATGAGTAATTTGTACATGCATGTATTATAAAAACAAATTCTGATATACAAATGTCTTTAAAGACAGTACTCATTCAGAATTTGAGCAAATTCTTCATGCAAATAAAAGAGGAGCGTGAACATTAAAAACAGTTTTGATATAACTTTTAAAACAACCAAAATGTATCTGTCTGATGCATTAGACTTATCTGTCATGACAGTTGGATGCACACACAGGTATATACACACTGACCTACACACAAATATGCACTGCAATGCACACAAATATGCGCTGTCTCACACACACTGCCAGATATACATGTACACTGGCAGACACAGTCACACTTACAGACATAAACATGGCCAGACACATATAGAAACACACTCAATTTGAGGGATATAGACTCTTAACAATATATACCTGCCTACTTCAATAATATGAGAGAAACATGAATCAAAAGAGTCATTCCAACTCAGATGTCACCCGGATTAACAAGGTCTGTGTCAAATTGTAGGAAACCAGGGCAATCTGATGACAAGCGGGCTACTGGAACAAACTGTTCCCGAATACAAAGTGAGAACGTAGACTACCTGACTGCTCCTACAACAGCAAACACAATGAGAGGGGCTACATGAAATGTAATTGTGAGCTATGGATAAATGAAGAGACCATCATCTACATTACCATTAAAACAGCTAATTACACAGCTTTAATTAGAATGACTACACGAAAGATCATACATGAGCCATGAGGAGGATGACACTCCAATACCCACACCTATCCTATCCTGACAACCAAATTATGTTTAATTTCTTTTTGTTTTATGTCTACAATTCCAGTTTTCCAACACTAGTGGCCTCCATAGCCACTAGTCTTAATCCACAGTCTCTCTCTCACCTGCCTTGAATAAATTACAATATCTGATTAAACTATAAGAAGCCACACCCTGCTCAGAAAGGCACCTTTACATTTATTGAAGTTTATGGTCTACCCAAAAGAACTTCTAATCCTAACTCCTATAAACTTACCTGAAACCAACCTGCTATATGTTACCAACCTGCATTATACCAACCTGATCTACACTTCCAGCCTACTTAAGGTTACCAACCTGATTTATACCAACCTGATCTACACTACCAACCTGCTTAAGGTTACCAACCTGCTTTATACTAGCCTGATCTACACTACAAACCTGATGAAGGTTACCAACCTGCTTTATACCAACCCGATCTACACTACCAACCTACTTTATATTACCAACCTGCTTTATATCAACCTGATCTACACTACTAATCAGTATTGCAAAGTGTAATTTACCTGAATTATCAGTACTCCTTCCGAAACGTTCTCTAAACGTCTACTTAACTTTAAATTCTGAAACCTTTCTGTTCTGTTCTGTTTTTCTTATCCCTCCTATACCTATACTTTCATATATAGGTTTTCTCTGCTATCTAATTAAATCTTGTTAATAACCTGTCTGGGGCATATTGCCTAACTCTTGATTTCTGTTTCTACCTATTATCTATAATCTCACTTATAAGTGTTGTTTCTACTTTCTACCTATTGCCTATTATTTCGTTTATAGGTTCTCCATCTACCTTCTGTCTATAATCTCACTTATCGCTTCACCTGTTTGGGGCTTATTGTCTAAATCTCTTTTCTTTCAGTTCTCCCTTTTTCACTTACCTTCCTCTATATAAGTTCCTCCGCCCACTTTGCCTTGATAGGTATACTTAATTGTGAGTAACCATGTCTAAAGTTACCAATAAAGAAACAAATGTTAACCCTGGCAAAAGTCTCTTACCTGACCTGCTTAAGACCATGACACTGTGTCTCAAGGCGACATAACCAGAGATATACTTGAGGTAAACATATAAAAGGAAGCAGTCTTTTACCACCAGATCACTAGAAAATGACCACCAGACAGTATGCTAGCAGCAATTAATGAGGCATTCTCTTCAATCCCAACAAACACTATCACAGAGACCAACAAGCTCATAGCCAGAGCTTTAGTGGTCCTCCATCTGTTTGAAGACAAGGTCTGGCTGAAAGAGAAACACTGCCCACCCTGGAGACTTGGAAGGAAAGAAATGGACAATACACACTGCACCTCCAATCGGACCTCCAAGGCAAGCCTCAAAGAGGGAGGAATATGTGTTGCTTGAGTTTTTTTTTTTGGGGGGGGGGGAGTGGAGGGGATGGGTTAAACAAACATGTTTTATTTTATATATATATATATATATATATATATATATATAAACTGTACCTTGCACTCAGGCTTCAGAAATTGCATAACCGGGTGCAATACCAGAGCATAAATATCCAAGTTTGTAAAGTAGTTGGCTGCACGCACAGATTCCAGTAAAACATAACTTTTATTCCAGCTTCTAAAATAGATCAACGTTTCAGTACATCTTGTGTACTTTCATCAATATCATAGATACATGATAAAAACAGTACATATATAGGTAGCAATAAATTGTAATCTGACTCACCCCAGGTGCTGTGTATGAGAACCGGCATCCTACCAGATCTTGTGCGCATGTGTGAAGTTAGCTCCACCCCTTTTTGTGACGTCACGACGTGACGCTGCCGTCATTACCATAGTAATGCGGTATACCAGTAAACTGCCATGGAAACATGTAAAACACCCGCTACATCGTGCATCTAAACCATAGAGGAATAACAGATCATGTGACTGGGCATAAAGACTGACCAGTATATATGACAGGATGAAGTGAAAGTGAAAAATAAGTGATAAACAGTTATTGTTAGATGCCCACTGTACATAATACGTGATTTAAGGACAAATCCTGTTATACTACAGGTCATATTTTATATAAAGTGCCAATATTTATAAAGTGCCATTATTAATAAAGTGACATTCTGTAAAGTGCCATACTTTGTAAAGTGCATATCTGATTCAAAAGTGATCATGTGCCAAGTGATAAAGTGACAAAGAGTCCTAATGTATTATAGTGCAAAACAAACCCCAATTAATTACGATGACATCCTATTGACCTAATCACTAGTTAAACTGAGCATAGTTGAGATTATTAGCATAAAAATGTATACATTCATTTCTTCTAAAGGACTGGGGGATAATCCCTATTCTCAAGCCCTTAATGATTGGTGCTGCCATTGTGGTTCTCGTAACCTTAATTTTTTTTTCTAATCAGCAACTAAGACTAATAGTTCTGCAATGCTTAGTAAAACAAATATAACAATAACTTATTTACAATGTTAAAAAATAAACTAAAATACAAGCTAATGGGACAATTGGCTGCTCAGCTGTTCCATGGGCAGGTGTGTGTTATTCCCTCATTATCCCATTTACAAGGAGCAGATAACAGGTCCAGAGTTCATTTCAAGTGTGCTATTTGCATTTGGAATCTGTTGCTGTCAACTCTCAATATGAGATCCAAAGAGCTGTCACTATCAGTGAAGCAAGCCATCATTAGGCTGAAAAAACAAAACAAACCCATCAGAGAGATAGCAAAAACATTAGGTGTGGCCAAATCAACAGTTTGGAACATCCTTAAAAAGAAAGAACGCACCGGTGAGCTCAGCAACACCAAAAGACCCGGAAGACCACGAAAAACAACTGTGGTGGATTACCGAAGAATTCTTTCTCTGGTGAAGAAAACACCCTTCACAACAGTTGGCCAGATCAAGAGCACTCTCCAGGAGGTAGGTGTATGTGTGACAAAGTCAACAATCAAGATAAGACTTCACCAGAGTGAATACAGAGGGTTCACTACAAGATGTAAACCATTGGTAAGCCTCAAAAACAGGAAGGCCAGATTAGAGTTTGCCAAACAACATCTAAAAAAGCCTTCACAGTTCTGGAACAACATCCTATGGACAGATGAGACCAAGATCAACTTGTACCAGAGGGATGGGAGGAGAAGAGTATGGAGAAGGAAAGGAACTGCTCATGATCCAAAGCATACCACCTCATCAATGAAGCATGGTGGTGGTTGTGTCATGGCATGGGCATATATGGCTGCCAATGGAACTGGTTCTCTTGTATTTATTGATGATGTGACTGCTGACAAAAGCAGCAGGATGACTTCTGAAGTGTTTTGGGCAATATTATCTGCTCATATTCAGCCAAATGCTTCAGAACTCATTGGACGGCGCTTCACAGTGCAGATGGACAATGACCCGAAGCATACTGCAAAAGCAACCAAAGAGTTTTTTAAGGGAAAGAAGTGGAATGTTATGCAATGGCCAAGTCAATCACCTGACCTGAATCCGATTGAGCATGCATTTCACTTGATGAAGACAAAACTGAAGGGAAAATGCCCCAAGAACAAGCAGGAACTGAAGACAGTTGCAGTAGAGGCCTGGCAGAGCATCACCAGGGATGAAACCCAGTGTCTGGTGATGTCTATGCATTCCAGACTTCAGGCTGTAATTAACTGCAAAGGATTTGCAACCATGTATTAAAAAGTGAAAGTTTGATTTATGACTGTTAATCTGTTCCATTACTTTTGGTCCCTTAAAAAGTGGGAGGCACATATACAAACTGTTGTAATTGCTACACCGTTCACCTGATTTGGATGTAAATACCCTCAAATTAAAGCTGAAAGTCTGCAGTTCAAGCACATCTTGTTCATTGTTCGTGTTGGTGTATAGAGCCAAAAAGATTAGAATTGTGTCGATGTCCCAATATTTATGGACCTGACTGTATATATATAATATATTAGATGAGTTACTTCAGTAGATTCCAGGTGGGACATCTGAGATTTCTGTGCAGAAAAGTGCAGTTCTGTGAACAGCTAAGGTACTGTGTCGAATCCTCAGACTCTCAAGGCCTCCGGTAGAGTACCCTAGGATGACGAATACACAAAAATATACAACCCTGAGAGGAGAAAAAGTATTATTATTTTTTTTAAAAAAATAGGAAGCTACCCTACCATTTTCCTACTGTTTTGCTGTAGAGATGACGCTTTAAAACTGAAAATTTAAACGGGGTGCTAAATAATATATATACAAAGCAAAATAAACATACAGTGGTATCATGTCACTGCACTTATAATATAAAAATAATTGGCACTATAATATAAGTGAAAACATGAAAACTGTACAGCAGAATTAATTCTGCAAAATCTCATCTATAAGAGTGAATCCACAAATAGCAGCATCAATTAAGAACCGAAAAAATGCTCAAGGGATTGAGATTCCATAGTAAGAGTATGTATAGAGTCCAAATAGGTGTAGTATTGAATCCACTTGTAATGGGTAGAATCACTCTCACTCCAGTTGAGGAATAAGAGGTAAGATAATCTAAAGGATGTGTACATAAAAGTCGAACATCGCAACAAGTGCTAACAAGATCCTCAGCATCACACTTCAAAGCTTCAAGACATGATGAAAAATACAGTTTAGGAAACAGTCCACATAAAAAGGGGAATTGGGGGATCACCCAGAACTTGCATTTCTAAGTAGTAAATGAGTTATCAATTTTTGGTAAATACCAGATGTTTTTGGATTGCATAGTTTTTCTGCAATGCCACAGATTTATAGAGGCATGGTGAAGCTTTCAGGTAAGAGGCACAATCTATGGAATATAATCAGTGTAGTCCAGTTCAGATTTTTCTGTTTTCCTAACTGGACCTAAACAGACCTTGTGACTGAAGTGGGCCTCTAATGGAAGTACTGCCAGAAGTTCTGGCAGTACTTCCATAAGAGACCCACTTCCGTAAGATGCCCTAGGTAAAATATAATTTGTTGCTATTAAATGTGCAGTCTTAAACAGTGCATTTCTTAAAGTTTTAGAGTGACAGCAGTATTCTATACTTTTTCAGTTATAACTGCTAAAACTTATTCAAATTTTAGATGTATTTGATATTCCTAAAATTAAGAGAAAAAAATAATAATTTTTTTTTTTATCGGTATAAGATGTGTTGAAATTATATTGAGCAGAAGTTGTGTAACAAAAACAAACAACTATTTTGCTTTTAATTTTCAACATTTTTATATTTAATTTTATATTATAATCACTTCTAAAAAAAAAAAAGTCGTTCAAAATTCACCCATTTGGCAGTTTGGCTCAGCCAAATTTCTTTAATTAGAAAAGATTCAGAGGAAAACAAATCAGACGAATTAGAAGGGCGCAAAATGGTTCTATCAATGTACTGAAAAATACATACATAATGTAAATATGTATATATTTTACAGTACACTTATAGGTGCCTTTATTCTGTCTTATGATGTATCATGCATCATGTCTAGTGCATTTCAATGATATTATTTGCCCAAAATACACAGTTTACAATTCTGAATCCCCTCCCACATATATATATCCCCTGCTGATTTTGATTTTCTCTGGTTTTAAGGTCTTGCCCCTTCCTATGGAATAACCTGTCTACCACCATGAGACTCTTCCCTAGTCTTCAATTATTTATGAAGTGCCTTGAAACCCATCTCTTTAGGAAAGCTTATGGCCTCCCAGAGTAACCTTTCCCTCACATACCTGTCTCTTGCCCTCTCCTAAAGGGCAGCACTCTACTCTCTCCTCTCTCCTCCAGCTCTGCTTCACTCCCACCTTATTTGTTTGCTATTTCCTGTCCTAATGTGTTTTATACCCCACCTCCTATAGACTGTAAGCTCGTTTGAGCAGGATCCTCTTCAACCTATGGTTCCTAAAAGTTTTCTTGTAATTGTCCTATTTATAGTTAAATCCCCCCTCTCATAATGATGTAAAGTGCTACGGAATCTGTTGGCGCTATATAAAGGGCAATAATAATAAATATATATATATATATATATATATATATGTATTAAGGCAATTTGCCTGGATTTGTGGGAGGTGCTTGGTATACACTCCTAGCCTACTTAAGGCACACCCCTTACCTTGCTCCTTACCGTTAGAGGTCAGCATTGAATGAGGATCCACTTCCGGGTTCTCTCAGATGCCATCTTGGTTTGCAGTATCCACAAGGTTTTTCCACGGCAAGCTGTGTCCAGGAATCCTGTTCAGGCCTTTTCCGTCCGTCCAGCTTCTTCCGGTCATCATCGTAGATCGCGTCCCAGGGACTCCTAAACCATAAGTTAGACCTACCTGTCACGCCAGGATCGGTTCCGACGGCGTACGGTACAGCACGGGTCCTTGCTTTACGTTTTTTCCCTGTTATGTCACAAATTGTACAAGCCGTTCGCGGTTTTCATTCGTGCGGTCATTCGGCTAACCAGTATATTCATATAAGTAGTCATTTGGCATATAACTATTCCATGTTACAGTGAAACAGATTATCATTGCTGTTCGGCACTTTTTCATGATACGCTCAAACACGCTTGCGGTTTGCATAAATTCATACGTTTAAACTATTCGTTCCAACTTCTGTTTTCCCTCACATTGGGTTTCGGTTTATTTCTATGTATTATGCATAATCCTTTCGTGGATTACATTCACCATTTCATGTATATTACATTTGGTTAACGAATTGCTTGTTTAAATAGACAGATTATTTCTATTACTGTTTAAAGGTATCAGTATTGTATTATGTCCATACAAAACCAAGCTCACTTATCTGTATGGATCATTTTGACTCCCACGCTTTCAGGGGTCTGCCATACTTATCCATTCATCTAAATGGACTCAGCCTATATTACAGGCCTCATTTCTGTGTTAAAACTATGACACATACATAAGGATACAGTTTCCTTTTACAAGCAATAAATTCTCGGGTTGAATCACGTACTGATCCAACCAATAATACGTCTTTTTTCAATATATATATATATATATATATATATATATATATATATATATATATAACTTTACATCACTTTAAGGCATTTTGTGAATCCCTGCCCCTTTTTTTGTTATTCTATTACATATCATATATAACGCTGTTTAAATATAGGCCACGGCCTCCCTCATCCATTTTCTTTTCTACTTGACACCATCATATATTCCCCACTGTTTTATACAGAACTGTGCATTAAAGACACGGCATCACTTTGCCTTGGTAACACATTTATACTCTCATGGTATATCACTACACTTCATTTACCAAGTAATGCGCCAATCAAGCCTTAAAAAACATCACTAGTACGGGCTACACAGTCTACTTCATTCCCACACTGTCCACACTCACTATACTACTCTCTTTTACCCATTTTCAGGCTGTCCAGGTTTAAATAGATATTTCACCACACGGTTTCCAGTGAGATATTCATACTACCAGGTACGTACACCTGCTCAAATGTATTCTACATTTCATTTCTCCCCCCTAGGTTAGAGTACTGGCAATAGGTTCGTAGGCTTCCCAATAGGTATTTACCCCCTCTTGGCATTGCCATCAGTTAGTGGTCCCACGAGGCCAACACCCCACCTCAACTTTTCAGAGGCAAAAACCCATCGGGCCACACGTTAGCTAGCCACCTCGCATGTTGCATAGAGAGGGCCTCACCTGTAACTCCCTTTCCCTGTTTTCTCTGTTACAGTCACCGAGAGGCCTAAAATTCCTGCCACTATGATGGGTGGCCTCAAATCCCCTCGTGCCAATGCCTAGATAGAGCCTCTCAAGCCACTTGGCAACTAGTAGCGCCTCACCTGTCATCAAACAAGTGTAATGTTTTGCCATCCGGCTTAGCTAGCCTGCCAGTACGATTTTGGTGGTTTTTCATACACTAATTAATTGTTTTGGTTATAGTATGTCTCAGGAAGGGGTAGAGGATTTCTCACTGCCTAGCACTCCGGCTAGAGCTATCACTCCTAGACAAGGAGGTAAATAGTCCAGCATCGATCAGATCCTGGACGATCCCTCGTATAACTACCGAATTAAGGAGACGGCAAATCCCCTACCCCGCTACAGCAAGGAAAGCAGAACTTTTCAAACTGCTACGTACCTCAAATAACAACATGGATCCCGGTGAAGGACCTAGCCAGTCCAACCTAGGAGATATACATTCCATGTTATCCTCACACATGGCGTCCATGAGCAAGGTCAACTCCAGGTTGGAGAAACATGAGTCGGTAACCACGGCCCTTACTCTAGCAGGGCTACCCACTGCTGCTTCACAAGCACCGGCCGACTTGCTATTGGTTCCTCCAACCATCACCTTGGAGGACCAGGAAGTTAGCCCTGCTCATATGATCCCTGAGCACATAAAAAGAGATATCCTGGAATGTAAAGACGTCAACCTTCCCTGCTGATTGCCTTCCAGGATATTGTGGAGAATAAGACTTATGCTTATGATGATGTGTCTGTTGTTGTCAGATCCAGGGACGCCCGCCTAAACAGGAAACTGACTATCCCCGAGTTTGTACTGGCCTTTGGTATTTACCGGCATGTCATCTGTGCAGTCTATCCCAATAGAAGAGAGGAGTTTGATCTTTATATGCACAAGCTGGTAGACCTGGGCAAAAAATATGGTGGTTCAGCCTTTTATGACTACCATAGGTCTTTTTCTGCAAAAGTGTCTGGAGTGTTCTCCCAGTATTGAACAAGATCCAACTGGGGAAGGATAGATACAGTCATATTTTGCAGACACTTTGCAAGTCTAAGAACACCAGCTTGTGCATACTGCTCCTCTACAGCCCATACGACAAATTTCTGTCCCAACACGGCTGACGAACATGCCTCCATGCAAGGAGCTAGTTCCTCTGGTGTTCCAGAGAAAGTGACCAGAGACAAACTGGGACACCTGATCAAGTTCCTGGGCAAGTCCCAGATATGTAATCATTTCAATGTTGGGTCTTGTAATTATAGCGGTTGCAGATTATTGCATATCTGTTTAAAATGTTTTAGGGCACATGCAAAAACCATGTGTCCAAATAAAATGTATTCTAAGCCTTACCTCACATCCATTAATATGCCGGTATTTACTGCATTTATGTCACATCACCCGTCTAAACACTTGGTGGACTTTCTTATCTCTGGTTTAACAGAAGGCTTCCACACAGGTATTCTACACATACCATCCGGGACTCTGGAATGCCCTAATCTACAATCCGCACAACATAATCCCACAGCTGTTGACACTCTCATAGCCCAAGAAGTTGCTGAGGGTTTCGTATTGGGGCTTATCAAAGCTCCTCCATTCAAAGAATGGCGTACTAACCCCGTTGGTATTGTCACAGGGAAATCTTCCCTTAAACAGAGACTCATCATTGACTTGTCTGCACCACACGCATCGGCCAACCCCAGTCTTAATTCCCTCATACCCTCCGAGGAATTCTCCCTGCAATACACCACCATAGATCACGCCATTACAGCGATCATACAAGCAGGGGTCGGAGCCTGGCTTAGTAAGACCGATATTAATAATGCCTTTAAATTGCTACCAATCCACCCCACACTGTGGCACCTGCATGGTATCAAGTGGGCCGGGAACTACTATTTTTTCTCCCGTTTAACTTTTGGGTCCAAAAGTAGCCCAGCTATTTTCTACACATTTGCCGAAGCATTGTGCTGGTTACTATTGAACAAAGCCAGATGCCACTTTACATTACCTGGACGACTTCTTACTGGTCGAGGAAAATACTTCCCCTCCTAGTAGCATCAAAGCTACCACCAAGCTATTCGAGCAACTAGGTGTACCAATCTCCCCTAAGAAAAAAGAAGGGCCAGACACGACTATCACTTTCCTGGGTATTCAATTAGACTCAACCACAATGCAAGCAAGCCTACCACACGACAAGATAGAGAACATTCTTACTTACATCAACCGCTACCTTCAGCTCGATACTTGCAACCACAAAGAGCTACAATCCCTGCTGGGGTCACTAAATTTTGCCATGCGTATCATACCTTAAGGCCGCTCCTTCATATCATGACTCTTGTATCTTTTTCCACGCTTCCTACATGACACACTCAGGTTGTCCTTAGATAACCAAGCTGCGGCAGACCTACGCATGTGGAAGGAATTTTTAACCACTTGGAATGGTAAAAGTATGTTACTCCCTAAATTGACTGACTCATCACCTAATATTTGGTCAGATGCAGCATCTACCACAGGTTTTGCAGCAATTTTTGGGAATGAATGGCTTTGGGGCAGCTGGCCTACAGCAGTTCAGGATTTGGAAGGTTTTTCCACTACCTCAGCTCTCTTTGAGATCTATCCCATTGTGGCGGCTGCCGTAGCATGGGGCCATTTATGGGCAAATATGCCAGTTCGTTGTTACTCAGACAACCAGGCAACCTGTCACATCATCAACAAAGGTCGCTCCAAATCCCTTACGATCATGAGATTTCTGAGGAAACTCACGTGGTTGTCAGCTTGTCATAATTTCTTTCTATATTGTTTCCATGTTCCAGGAATATGTAACACAGCTGCTGACAGTTTGTCTCGTTTTAAATTTCAGGCATTTCATCAAGCACTCCTGTCAGCTGCGCTCACATCCACTACCACTCCAACATTTCAACAACTAATACTGGACTAGACATCATCATGCATCATAGCAGGATACTGTCTCAATTGGCACTGTCAAAGAATACACACAAAACATACAACAGGGCTTTTACACTAATCAAAAAATTCCCTTTGGAACATAACATCATGCAACCATTTGTTATGACATCTTTTTGGGGTTTTGCTTCTTTTTGCCACCTTAAACTTAATATGTCATATAACACCATCAAACTTTATCTCACAGGCATTCAACACCATATGCTAATCTTACAACCTAACAACACTAGTTTCATGGCCTCTCACCAGATCAAGACCATACTCAGAGGCATTAAGAAATCTGAACCCACACATACATCACAGAGGCTACTCATAGATAACCATATCTTCAAAGCATTATCTAACCTGCTTGATTTAAAACCTTTTGACACCAATACAAATTCTGTCATCAAAGCAGCAATATACATAGCTTTCTATGGATTCCTAAGACCTAGAGAGTTTACTACAACCAACATAACACAATCTGCTCCTATTCTCCTCTATTCCCACTTAACAAAACACATGGATCATTACATCCTGACGCTACCTCACTCCAAAACCAGCCAGCACATACCAGTAAACATTCCATACTACCCCATGCACAACAAGTGGTGCCCCGTCAAGGTTCTGGATGCATACCTACAGCATCATATTTCAATAACATCACAACCATTACTACTATTACAAAGTTCGGTACTCACCACTACAACCTTCATGACCTACGTCAGGTCTTTGCTCACTCAACTGGGCCTCAAAGCAGCTAACTACTCAGGGCACTCCTTCCGCATAGGAGCAGCGTCCAGAGCCTCCAGTGTCAACATTCCAGTTGATGTTATAAAAACACTGGGGTGCTGGAAGTCATCCGCTTACTCGTGATACATACCGAACCCAGTACAAAAATTAAGGGATGCTTTCAAAAACATGTCTGGTTGATATATGTATTTGTATTGGTTGTCTGTAATAAATTTGATTAGTTAATTTTTTGCCCTCTTCTTTCTCAGGCCTACCTCATCGTCGGTTCCGGCACACCACAACCAACTTGCCCTTTTTACTATCCTACATTTAATTATGGTATTTTACTCTGTATTATCATGAGCACCTAACACAAGTATTAAGGGAATTTGCCTGGATTTGTGGGAGGTGCTTGGTATACACTCCTAGCCTACTTAAGGCACACCCCTTACCTTGCTCCTTACCGTTCGAGGTCAGCATTGAATGACCCTCCCACCACACCACATTTTAACATTTATTTCCTTTCTATTTCTTTTTCCTGGGTAGGCCCTCTTCTTTCTCAGGCCTACCTCATCGTCGGTTCTGGCACACAACAACCGACTTGCCCTTTTTACTATCCTACATTTAATTATGGTATTTTACTCTGTACTATCATGAGAACCTAACACAAATATATATATATATATATATATATATATATATATGCACACCACCTATTTTCCAGGTAGGATTTTGTCACAGGTCTTGTAACCACAGCCTTCTAGGGTAATGAAAGTCCAGGACACATCCAGCTCAGTTTTTTCAGCTTTATTCTGTGAGATATAATAAACAAAACAAAATTCCTTGCTCTTGCTTGAGCACTTACTATACACAGCAAATCCCTATCTGGAATTGGGTGGCTTTCCCACTTGCCAATTTACAAAAAGTATAACTGCAAGACACCATTCCTCTGTCTTTTCCTCCTCACTCTGCAGCATGCTGATCCCTTCTAGCCTGCTAGCTAATTGATCAGATACAGATGAGGTGCAATTAGGCATAAGTGAAACAACTAAGCAAAATAAAAAGTTCTGGTCCGACTGTTACTTAGCAGCTGGTGCTATTGGAGCACTGTCCCACCCTGCTCTCCAAGTGCTCCGCCACAGGGACCCATACCGTGGTTTGCAGAGTACCAGTAATGCATCTTGCAAACCTAACATCTCTCCCTGGGTCATTTAACTCTCAAACCTCAGGCTGCTGTTCAGTAAATCAGGCCTAATGTATATGCCATCAACTACCAGACCACATTTTCTCTCACAATATATATATATATATATATATATATATATAGAGAGAGAGAGAGAGAGAGAGATAGAGAGCAAGCTGGGGGGGGAATTCGGAGTTGTAAACTGTGTATTTTGGGAAAATAATATTTTGTCTAAACAAAATATATCAATTTATACTTCTCAAATTACTAGAAAATAATAAAACTAAAAACTGGTTTGATTACTTTCCCATTCCCTCCAAGTCTCTAGTTGTAGTCAAATAAAATATGTAATATGAATTTACCAGTGCCATTTATATGAAAATTAAGTTGCTGATTTTATGATACACGAGCTTAAGAAGTACATAACCTTGTCAAGTGCCCTTTGAAACCAAAGCTCTGAAATCACTTCTGGGACTATTCCTGTAGAGCAGTTGTCAGGGAGAACCTCTCTCTTTGGCACTTAACAAGGCAATGTGTATAGTGTAAAAGTTGTAGTCAACAGGTGATGAGAGCTAAGGTGATCATACTCACCTTGCAAATATAAGTATGTATTTTTATTGTAAAACAGAAAAGGGGAAGAGTCTGCGCTAACTCAATTAAGCAGCAACCCTAAAAAGGGAATCCCTCACGAAACCCTTTTTAGAAACAAAAAAATGCAAGAAAGGGAGTTAAGGGCTGCGCTTGAACAAAAAGATAAAAAATGAGTAAAAATGTATTAAGATAAAAAAATCAAGTAAAGTTCATCCAGATAAATAAGAGTATAAACTGAAACAATCTCACTGATGTGCTGTAATATCATAATAGTCCTCAAGTGTTCCTCCGTCCGTATGGTAGGTAGTCCATATATGTGAAGACAAAAGAAAAAAGAGAAAAAGCTGCCAATGGTGAAATATTGTATGTCCAGATGTGGTATATATTCAAAGGAAAGGTATTTCACTCACATTTGTTGGAGCTCTAACCAGCTCTAGGAGAAGAGGCACTTAGTGGTTTAATCCCCACTATCGGATGTACTTAGATGGTTGGTCCGTCTATCCGGCTTGGAATTCCTTTGGTGTAGGCTAGGACCTACTCAGATGTGCGTTATTCTTTAATGCTGGGGAGATAGGTTCGCCTCTCCGGTATTGAATAGTAGGTATCCACGGAATATATATAAAACAGCAAATAGTGCTCTCAGTATGAACAACACAGTAATATCTTAAAATAAGTTATACTTACAAGAATAGAGCAGACAGATACTGCTCTATTGCCACAGCGCTGGTGGAATTATCCCCACCTAAGGATTTCTTTGGACGGGATACACTTCAAGTTAAAAAAATAACAATAAAAAGTGGAAGGATAAAAAAATATAAAATAAAATAAAATAAAACTATAAAATAGTTTTAAAGTAATATAAAAATAATGATATAATATAAAATATAAAAAATATAAAAATGCCAGGAGTAGAAAAAGTGTATAAAATACAATAAAAATAAGTATAGAATTGGTCCTAGTATAAAAGGTAACCAAAAATAACTTTTATTGATTAAAAAAAACTTATTAAAACCATTTACGCAATTTACCAATGGCAAGGAACTGAATATATAAGTTTACAGAGGTTGAATATGGCGCCAAAATTTTAGTGCACCAATCACAAACAAGTTTTAAAACAAAACTTTAAATACATTTCAAATTAACATTAAAACCATATAGGTACATTAGTATGAGCCTAATTAGGCTTGAGGGATTTATATTTTATTAAAACAAAGCTTTAGAAAGAATTTAATTGCAGTTGGTCCCGATCACGTGATCGGGATGCGGCGCGCATGCACGGATCGTCTGATAGGCAGATCACTTCCTGGTATAGACGGAGTGCTCAGTGGCCGGCTTGGAGACACAATGCTTCATGGGAAATGAAGTCCTGCCGGTCACTGAGCGCTCCTATAGTAAAATACATGACAAAAGTCAAATTTTACAATGTAGAAAAGACATAATAAGGATTTAAAACCATATTGTAAAATGTAAGCTGCCACACAAATTTATACATGAAGATTTTAAAAACAAGAGATGCCATAAAATAATGTTAAAACTATTAATATTAATAAAAACATTAATATTATTATATTGGTAAAAGTATTAAAGAGCTCTCAGCAATGAAAATAAAAATAAAAAATTGACAAGTGGTGAGTGAATTATAAATAGTAGTATTATGATTGCATAAAATTAAATAAAGTAAAAAGTTTGTTATAAAAAGGGGATATTATTAAATAGACCTATCATAAAAAATTGTGCAGGTCAAAATCTGCATTAAGTCCATTTGGTGTTAAGTCTGTAACTTATAGACCCATTCCATCTCAGTTTTACCTAAGATGTTTTTTATATCTCCTCCTCTCCAGGGTAAGGAACATTTTTTAATTCCCATATATTTTAGCATTTTAGGATCTTTGTTGTGAATGAAAAAATGTTTTGATAAAGAGTGATTTAAATAACCATTTTTTATATTCCTACAATGTTCACCTAATCTGATTTTTAAACATCTAGTGGTCATCCCAACATATTGGAAGCCACACGGGCATTCCAATAAGTAGATGACATTCTTGGTATTACATGTAATAAATTATTTTATTTTGAAAGTAGTTTTGGTTTTATTTGAGGTCAATTCTATTATTTTTGGTGGCATTGTAGGATCAGCTGTTTTACACACAATACAGTTCTTGCATTTATGAAAGCCTAAAGATTGGGGAAAAAAAGATACAAGATTACTTGGTTTAGATTCTTTGGTGAAATTGGTGGTTAAAATAGATTTAACGTTAGGAGCCCCTCTGAAAATTATACTCGGCTTTTCTGGAATAATTTTAGAAAGTTTTTCATCATGTTCTAAAATATGTCAGTGTTTTTGAATAATCTTTTTTATTTCATTACTTTTGTTGGTATAGTTAAAAATGATGGGAAGAGATATAGAATCATTTTTGATTTTGGATTTATTCTTTAAAAGCTCATCTCTGTTTTTATATTTTATCTCATTAATATTTTCAAGTAGGTCTTTTTCTGGGTAATTTTTCTCCATAAATTTGTTTTTGAGGGCATTGGCTTGTTCTTCAAAGTTTTCTAGTTCTGTGAAATTTCTACGTAATCTAAAGAATTGGCTTTTCGGGGCACTGTCAAGCCACGGTTTGTAGTGGCAACTATTCTTATCGATAACTGTATTGACACAGACTTCTTTAAAGAAGGTTTTTGTATTGATTTTACCATTTTTTTATAAATATATTGAGATCTAGGAAATGTATTTGTTCTCTACTAAATTCATGGGTTAAAATTATGCCCCTATTATTAGTATTAAGAACATTAAAAAAAGAAATAAGATTATCTTCCGATCCATTCCAAATAAAAAAGAGATCATCAATATATTTAAAATATGAGACCAGGTTTGCCCTTAGGTTATCTCCGTTGTAAATGGCTGTAGATTCCCAATCTGCCATAAACAGATTGGCATAGCTAGGGGCAAACCTGGTACCCATAGCATTTCCTCTTACCCTGTAAAATAAAATCAATTTGTTCTTCCGGAATTCTATCTTCCTTTGTTAAGATATTTTTAATGGCTTCACATCCAACTTTATGAGGTATAATTGTGTAGAGTGATTGGACGTCACAAGTGACCAGAATAAAATTGGGGTCCCATTTAAAATCATTTAAAAAGTTTAAAAGGGACATAGAGTCTTGAAGATAAGATTTCATTTTTTTAATGGCAGATTGTAAAAGAGTGTCTATATATTGGGATAGGTTACATAAAAGCGAACCTATCCCTGACACTATTGGTCTGCCTGGGGGATTAGTAGCATTTTTCTGTATTTTTGGCAGGAAGTATATTACCGGAATTTTGGGAAATTTTTTTATTTAAAAAAATTATACTCTTGTTTGGTTAAAATAGCTCGGGATACGCCTTTATTTAGGAAAGTTAAAAAGAGGTTCTGAATAGTCTTTGTTGGGTCTGATGAAAGTTTCTCGTAAACGTCAGGGTCATTTAATTGTCTGTGCGCTTCTTCTATATACATGGCACTAGATAAAATGACTAGACCACCACCTTTGTCAGCAGGTTTTATTACGATGTCATTATCATCTTGTAGCTCTTTGAGTGCTTTTTTTTCCTTATTTGTTAAATTTTGTGTGTCATATTTTTTAGTCTGTAATTTGTTTA
>CAKOES020000043.1:36574-47994 GCA_933207985.1 Pelobates cultripes
TACTAATTCAAAGTAAGATCGAAAAAGTTGAGACAGATACTAAACATATTAAGATAAAAAAATACATTAGGGACAAGACAGATTATTCAAACAAACAGGTACACACTTATGACCTTAATAGAAGATATACCACACAAAACTGCAAGGATTACTCTCAAACCAACAGGCATCACATAAGGACTGACACATTTCCCCCAACAAGAAGAACCACTACTAACACCCGTCAACAAGACCACCACCAAAATCATAACCAATATCACAATTACACCAACAAAAAATTCACACAGTCACCCTATAAACCCCAACGATCACATAAGCCACAAACTGATTTCTACCCTGGACCTTCAGTCGAACCTTCAGTCAGACCAAAATATCAGTCAACCCATTATAAACAAAAATACACACACTCTCCACCACCTAAAAAATATACCACCAACTCATATAATAGAATTTTTTCACCCAAACCCCAAAGATCTAGATATATCAATGATCGAATTGAGCATCCCAAATCACCCAGCATCCCTTACCACTCCAATAGATATCAACTACTATCAATTGATTCCGAATTCGAAAATGAGGATCATTTTTTAGAAATTCGCATTCACCCAAGCACTTTGAATCAAACACCTCACCCGTCACGATCACAAAAAAGAACCCAAAGCCTAGAGGAAGAAGAAGTGGCAGACGCGAACAAGAGAGAAAAACTAGAAAGACAATAAGTCCCCCCAAAAACTCAAATATTGGGATTTTTACTCTTTCGCAAAAAACTCTCGCTATAGCACAACTGTCGGTTTTAAACAAAGGTCTCAAATTTGCTCCAACCAATTCTTTAAAACCCTTCGAAGCTTTTATTGACATTAACAAGTTTGTCCGCAAAGCAACCCTAAAACGTTATTTTAGTGAGAAAATAGAAGAAAATTTTATTTTTAACAATCCCACTGACAATAGTGCAATTTTACCTCTCTCCTCCTCCCCAAAAAAACATATTATTAATACACATTTTAAAGAAAAATCCAAATTTTACCCAGCTTTTATGAAAACTGCCCCTTTAACTGTTTTTGAAAAACTAGTCACACATAATCTAAACAAATTAGAGACTAAAAAATATGACACACAAAATTTAACAAATAAGGAAAAAAAAGCACTCAAAGAGCTACAAGATGATAATGACATCGTAATAAAACCTGCTGACAAAGGTGGTGGTCTAGTCATTTTATCTAGTGCCATGTATATAGAAGAAGTGCACCGACAATTAAATGACCCTGACATTTACGAGAAACTTTCATCAGACCCAACAAAGACTATTCAGAACCTCTTTTTAACTTTCCTAAATAAAGGCATATCCCAAGCTATTTTAACCAAACAAGAGTATAATTTTTTTAAATAAAAAATTTCCAAAAATTCCGGTAATATACTTCCTGCCAAAAATACACAAAACTACTACTAATCCCCCAGGCAGACCAATAGTGTCAGGGATAGGTTTGCTTTTATGTAACCTGTCCCAATATATAGACACTCTTTTACAACCTGCCATTAAAAAAAATGAAATCTTATCTTCAAGGCTCTATGTCCCTTTTAAACTTTTTAAATGATTTTAAATGGGACCCCAATTTTATTCTGGTCACTTGTGACGTCCAATCACTCTACACAATTATACCTCATAAAGTTGGATGTGAAGCCATTAAAAATATCTTAACAAAGGAAGATAGAATTCCGGAAGAACAAATTGATTTTATTTTAGAGGGTATTGATATTATTTTAAAAAATAATTATTTCTAGGTTTTTGATTCCTTTTACCTCCAAAGAAGAGGAAATGCTATGGGTACCAGGTTTGCCCCTAGCTACGCCAATCTGTTTATGGCAGATTGGGAATCTACAGCCGTTTACAACGGAGATAACCTAAGGGCAAACCTGGTCTCATATTTTAGATATATTGATGATCTCTTTTTTATTTGGAATGGATCGGAAGACAATCTTATTTCTTTTTTTAATGTTCTTAATACTAATAATAGGGGCATAATTTTAACCCATGAATTTAGTAGAGAACAAATACATTTCCTAGATCTCAATTTATTTATAAAAAATGGTAAAATCAATACAAAAACCTTTTTTAAAGAAGTCTGTGTCAATACAGTTATCGATAAGAATAGTTGCCACTACAAACCGTGGCTTGACAGTGCCCCGAAAAGCCAATTCCTTAGATTACGTAGAAATTGCACAGAACTAGAAAACTTTGAAGAACAAGCTAATGCCCTCAAAAACAAATTTATGGAGAAAAATTACCCAGAAAAAGACCTACTTGAAAATATTAATGAGATAAAAAATAAAAACAGAGATGAGCTTTTAAAGAATAAATCCAAAATCAAAAATGATTCTATATCTCTTCCCATCATTTTTAAATATACCAACAAAAGTAAAGAAATAAAAAAGATTATTCAAAAACACTGGCATATTTTAGAACATGATGAAAAACTTTCTAAAATTATTCCAGAAAAGCCGAGTATATTTTTCAAAGGGGCTCCTAACGTTAAATCTATTTTAACCACCAATTTCACCAAAGAATCGAAACCAAGTAATCTTGTATCTTTTTTCCCCCCAATATTTAGGCTTTCATAAATGCAAGAACTGTATTGTGTGTAAAACAGCTGATCCTACAATGCCACCAAAAATAATAGAATTGACCTCAAATAAAACCAAAACTACTTTCAAAATAAAATAATTTATTACATGTAATACCAAGAATGTCATCTACTTATTGGAATTGCCCGTGTGGCTTCCAATATGTTGGGATGACCACTAGATGTTTAAAAATCAGATTAGGTGAACATTGTAGGAATATAAAAAATGGTTATTTAAATCACTCTTTATCAAAACATTTTTTCATTCACAACAAAGATCCTAAAATGCTAAAATATATGGGAATAAAAAAATGTTCCTTACCCTGGAGAGGAGAAGATATAAAAAAAATCTTAGGTAAAACTGAGATGGAATTTATAATTCACTCACCACTTGTCAATTTTTTATTTTTATTTTCATTGCTGAGACCTCTTTAATACTTTTACCAATATAATAATATTAATGTTTTTATTGATATTAATAGTTTTAACATTATTTTATGGCATCTCTTGTTTTTAAAATCTTCATGTATAAATTTGGGTGGCAGCTTACATTTTACAATATGGTTTTAAATCCTTATTATGTCTTTTCTACATTGTAAAATTTGACTTTTGTCATGTATTTTACTATAGGAGCGCTCAGTGACCGGCAGGACTTCATTTCCCATGAAGCATTGTGTCTCCAAGCCGGCCACTGAGCACTCCGTCTATACCAGGAAGTGATCTGCCTATCAGGCGATCCGTGCATGCGCGCCGCGTCCCGATCACGTGATCGGGACCAACTGCAATTAAATTCTTTCTAAAGCTTCGTTTTAATAAAATATAAATCCCTCAAGCCTAATTAGGCTCATACTAATGTACCTATATGGTTTTAATGTTAATTTGAAATGTATTTAAAGTTTTGTTTTAAAACTTGTTTGTAATTGGTGCACTAAAATTTTGGCGCCATATTCAACCTCTGTAAACGTATATATTCAGTTCCTTGCAAGGTGTACTGTTCTTTTACCATTTTGAGAAAACCCCAAAGGTGAAACGCGTAAATGGTTTTAATAAGTTTTTTTTAATCAATAAAAGTTATTTTTGGTTACCTTTTATACTAGGACCAATTCTATACTTATTTTTATTGTATTTTATACACTTTTTCTACTCCTGGCATTTTTATATTTTTTATATTTTATATTATATCATTATTTTTATATTACTTTAAAACTATTTTATAGTTTTATTTTATTTTATATTTTTTTATCCTTCCACTTTTTATTGTTATTTTAACTTGAAGTGTATCCCGTCCAAAGAAATCCTTAGGTGGAGATAATTCCACCAGCGCTGTGGCAATAGAGCAGTATCTTTCTGCTCTATTCTTGTAAGTATAACTTATTTTAAGATATTACTGTGTTGTTCATACTGAGAGCACTATTTGCTGTTTTATATATATCCCGTGGATACCTACTATTCAATACCGGAGAGGCGGACCTATCTCCCCAGCATTAAAGAATAACGCACATCTGAGTAGGTCCTAGCCTACACCAAAGGAATTCCAAGCCGGATAGACGGACCAACCATCTAAGTACATCCGATAGTGGGGATTAAACCACTAAGTGCCTCTTCTCCTAGAGCTGGTTAGAGCTCCAACAAATGTGAGTGAAATACCTTTCCTTTGAATATATACCACATCTGGACATACAATATTTCACCATTGGCAGCTTTTTCTCTTTTTTCTTTTGTCTTCACATATATGGACTACCTACCATACGGACGGAGCAACACTTGAGGACTATTATCATATTACAGCACATCAGTGAGACTGTTTCAATTTATACTCTTATTTATCTGGATGAACTTTACTTGATTTTTTTATCTATATACATTTTTACTCATTTTTTATCTTTTTGTTCAAGTGCAGCCCTTAATTCCCTTTCTTGCATGTATTTTTATTGGACTTGATACACAAGTATGCTAATTAATGTATTTTATAACTATTAATATTCACATTATTATTTAAATGTGTGCTTTAATAGCTACAAAACATGTGGTATTTCGGTCAGTCAGACTTTGTAAATTCTTATGTAAATCCTGTATAAACGAAATTCTTTATATTGCTATTTTATCAAGTTATTTTCATAGTGGTAGCATTATATGAATTATGCATACATTTGCAATACTGGGAAATGTTGCAGTTTTTGAAGCTGTGAGGAATAATTAATTCTGTTTCTGTAATTTGTTTGACCTATGCATCATTTTGCAAAAGATTTATTGTTTAGTGAAAACTTTTAATTATATTTTTGTAGTGCGTTGAATGATTTATATTAAGAACTGACTATATTCTGACTATATTTGTCATGTTCTGTGATATATTTTACTGCCCTTAGTAATTTGCTGTAAATTACAAAGATTCAAGAACATATACACAACTATATAACATTTACATTTTAAAGCATATAAATCATCTCAGAAAGTCTATTTGCAAAATTATTGGTGATCCTTGGCAGAAATGCTTGAACATTTAAAGTTGTTTTACATAGTAGGTAATATACAAACTCACTGTAAACAGAGCATCCTAGAAACACACTTGCAACACTTTTATAGTATATGTAGCTGTTAATAGTGTAACGTGCGGTAATTAATATTTTACTTGCCTAGATTCTTTCAGTATTAGATTTTTGACTGGAGCTACTTACAGCAAGATAGACTGAACAACAATCCCCAAATATAAGAATTGTATTTGTATACAAATATTTTTACTTAATAACCACATATAGATTTACCACAAGCAACATGTTACATGATTTATAACCATCCCTAAATTTAAAGGGTATTTCAGACATGGATCCCTTGCTCATGGTGCAGAAAATAAAATTATGGTGAGAGCACTCAATACATGCAAATACAATATTTTACCAGAACTTGTTTGATATATCTAAAAACATAAAACACAAAAACATAGGGTAATATTGTTTAAAATATGTGCAAATGTTTTCATGTGACTGGTAAAACTCACGTATTTCTGAGTCACTTAAAAAGCTGACTCAGACTTAGGGCTTGTATGGAGATGAGAATTTTTCAATACTGGACGTCCTGTATCAATCCCAATGAATCCTCACTGGAAGCACTTCTTTAAAATCACTCCAAAAGGCAGGATCCAATACAATCTAATTTTATTGTTAAAAAAATAACTACATATAATAGATACAAGTAAAATGTCCTTATAATATACCACGACACGTTTCAGCAGTATCAGCCTTTCTCAAGTGGTCTGAGAAAGGCAGTATCAGTCACTTGAGAAAGGCTGATACTGCCGAAACGCTATACCTCACTGACAGTGCCTAACAAGGTTGAAACAATCATCTGGGGTTGCTGTATCTATCGTGCAGATATAGCCAGACTGCATTTTAGATCTGTTTTGCCCTTTTGGATGGGATGAGTCTGATATGTAAATGACCTGTTTTTTTTTTTTGTAATGGCCAAGATGAGCTAAAACCAGTTTGAGATCTGAGTGGGGACCCACCGAAAGGTGGTAATTGAGCTGTTTTTCATTCTCGGTACTCTCTTAGAAGTTTTTTTGCTCTCCCTAAGTTTAAAGGGTAATCTGAACGTGGACACCTTAATTGGATATGTTATTTCCACCCCACCAAAATAAATATACTTTGCAATATCATCCAGAGTTCGCTGAGCTCTCTGCCTGAGCTTACATAAAATGGGAAAGGGGTTTACCCACTTTGCAAGCTCATTCTGATCCAAGCCCCCTTGGGAGTTACATGGGTTATTTTATTGCATTGTGTTTTGTTTTGTTTTCCATCTTTTTTTACAATCCAGTTTTTATGTTCAAAGTTGCAACTGGATAATATGAATTTTTGTTTGACATTTTTTAAAGGCGAAGAAAATAAAATGGAAAAGAAAAATAGAAGAAAATGGAAAAGAAAAATAGAAGAAAATGGAAAAACAAAAGAAGAAGTGGTAACTATGCTTTTTTTTTAGTTTCCTTTCATTTTCTTGCCCCCTCCCCCTATTATTAGGGTAAGCGGGTAGGTAGTTTTTTGTTTTTTTAATTGGGATGAGGAGTAACTAGCAGCTAGGGACAACCAGACACTTTGTGAGCGGGAAGGTGGACCACCCACTTCTATATTTATTTTGATTCCCCCACCTGCCACCCATGGCACTAGGTCCCCTCTGTATTATTATTTAAGTATCAGCATGGAGGTTTTTTTCGGTCTGGTGTTTTCAGTCTGAAATTCTGTCACATGACTAGTTTGCTAAGTTAAATTTGTTGAAAATGTTTGTTGACACTGAATTTTGACCTTCCACAGTTCTCTATGGCACACAGACAGTGCTACCAGCCAGCATGATAATAGTTATATTAGCCCTCACACGTGAATTGAACTTGCACAGGGAGCACCTTTTTTGTTATCTAGCTATAGAGATTACATAAATCACAGGCTTTTTAGTACATGAAACTTTCTGTGAGGTTGATGGCAAACGCCAGACAGTATCTTTAGCAGTAGACTTTAATAGCAGTAAGTCAGAGAGTCTGACTAGCAAGGTTAGAAACGTGTTGGTAAACAGTGGCTGCTACTAGATATCGATTATTGTTAATAGCAACTGCTTGCATCTTCCAATTACTGTCAACACTGTAAACAAGACCAGAGTCTTCAAATTTCACAGCAGAGAAGGAATATTGCACATATGAAATATACACCACTTTTGCATATTTTAGCTACGAAAACGTAAGACAAATGTACACTTAACAGATCATGTTGATTTTATGGATATTCTGGTATTGGACATAAAAAACATTTGTAATCTGGCTGTATGTTTTCGCCCTTAGTTGGATATTGTTGGAGTAGCTTTTCAAATCATTTAATATTTTTGGATACACTTTTAAAATTATTTTTTTGAAAATATTAAAATATCAAAAAGTATTACATAAACGTTTATTGAACACTTTTAAATCAAGGCCTTTAATAGCAAAAAGAAATGCAGATGGAGATGGAGAAAGCCGTGAAAAGTATTTAGATTAAATATATTTTTTTTAAAAACCCATACAAACAAAAAAATTTAAAATCTGTTTTATTTCACCTATAAGTCTCTACAGTACTACTTACACTGATCAGCCACAATCAAATCATGTAGGTTACTCTTGTGCTGCCAAAACAGCTCTGGTGGGTCAAGACATGGACTCCTTAAGACCTCTAAATATGCCCTGTGGTATATTAAACCAAGACATTAGCAGCAGATCATTTAAGTCCTACATATTATGAGGTGGGGCCTCCATGGATTGGATTCATTGTTCCAGCCTATGGCTCAATTGCATTGAGATCATAAGAATTCTGAGGCAACTCCTTGAACTCATTGTCATGTTTCTCAAACCATTCCTGAACAATTTTTGCAGTGTGGCATGGTGCATTATCCTGCTGAAAAAGGCCACTGCCATCAGAGAACACAATTGTCATGAAGGGGTGTAACAATCTCTAGGTAGCATCCACATGAATCACAACAAAATATTGCCCAGAGATTAACAATGCATGTCAGCCTGTCTGCTTCACACAGTGCATCCTGATGTCATCTTTTCCACATGTATATAATGCACATACCCTGCCATCCACTTAATAAAAAATAAAATAAAAAAATTAATTAGACCAGGTAACCTTCTTCATGTCTGCTGCAGAGCCTCCCTATCCAGTTCCTAGGAGGTCTGCATATCATCAAGCTCCTAGCTCTTGGGATCCACAGTAGCTGCATCGGGGCCCTTGTATGTGGTCACACAAATGCTGGTGCTCAACACCAGGGGGCGTGTGGTTACCCTGCACCAGGCCCTGATGGTCCATTTCCACGCTGAAACTACCATCATTATCAGGCACTCAGGGGTCCCGGTCTCGGTACTGCCACCTGTGACATATCGGTTGTAAGGTTAGTTTGAGTGGTGGCCATAGCAGGGCAAAGAAGAGAGTTAAAGGTGTCAGAGATGCCTGGGATTGTGGGAGCATCAACTAATGAGAGAGGGAAAGTATGACTTTTTGGCGAGGGCAAGGGCTGCGCTGTATGAACATAAAATTAATCTACAATGGAGAAAGTCTGACTGGGTGCAAGACTTCCTCCAGGAAAGTTTAGCACAACGGAAGCATCTTTGCAGGTAGCGTGTTGATTTAGTATGCGACAGTTGGGGGCATGTCCTCCTCAAGGTGCATGTTTGGACAGGGCCGATGCAGGCAAAGATTTTTGCCACCCTAGGCAAAAGAAAAATTTGCCGCGCCCCTATGTGACGTCACAATGCCCCACTCATATGATCTGCCATATGAACCAATGCCAGTGCTGCACACAGTATGTGTCTATATTAAAAAGCCTGCAGGGACAGGCTATAAACACCAGAATCACTACACTAAGCTGCAGTGGTTCTGGAGACTGCAGTGTGTCCTGGGGAAATGGGACAAAAAATTAATGTCCTGGGGGAATGGGAAGCAGCTCCTTTTTTTGGGGCCCCTTACATATCTCAAGGTCCAGACATTGGGCCTGATGGTGAATATGCCCATAAGGCCCACCTATAAGTCCAGTTACATGTTCCACCCATTAGTTCACTCACAGGGAGTGGAGTGTTTATAGAATGTGTTATGTGTTATTGTAGAGGATCTAAAGTGTGTGCTTATGGAATGTAGTGTATAGGGGTACCAGTTTGTGTAGGTGATGCAGTGTGTGTAGTGGATGCAGTGTGTTTTTGTGAAAGGGATCGAAAGCAGTGTGTGTTTGTGTATAAGGATGTATTGTGATTTTCTGGTTAGCTGTAAGGGATGCATTGTGTGAATCTGTGTTTGTATGTGTAAGGTGATGCAATGTGTGTTTATGTGCATGTTAGGGGTGCAGTGTGTGTGTCTGTAAGGGGTGCATTGAGTGTGTAAGAAATGCATTGTGTTTGTGTATGTGTGTAAGAGAAGCAGTGTGTGTTTCTGGGTGAAAGAGGTGCATTGTGTATTTCTGTGTATGTGTGCAAGGGATGCATTTTCTTTGTGTGTAAGGGTTGCATTGTGTGTGTGTGTGTGTGTTTGTGTGTTTGTAATGGATGCATTGTGTGTTTCTGTTTATGTATAGGGAAGCAGTGTGTGTGCGTGTAGTCTGAAAGAGAGAGTTTGTGGGGTAGGATAGGGGCTGAGTCCTACCAGCCCCTTTGTGCTTGTCTTTCCCCCCTTCCTTAGCATCTCTCCCCTCTTATCCCTTACTGCTCTCCGCTCCTGTCCCCGGCTTCTGTTTCCTGTACTTGGCTGCAGTGACAGGAAGTGCTCACTTAGTAAGCACTTCCTGTCAGTCCGGCCAGATACAACAAATGTAAGCTCCTGTACCATGGACTGGAGTGGAGCTCGGTCATGCTACACTAAGGGACTGGCAGGAGGGAGCACTGTGTGCTTCCCTCCCACCGATCCCTCATATCTTGCACCCCCAGGCCGGTGCGCCCTAATGGACGTGCCTGCCCGGGTAGTGCTGCAGCCGCCAGAGGCTCTCTATAGAGCGCTCAGGCGGCTGCAGCATTGGAGGGGCTGGCACTCCTTTCTAAGGGGTGCCCTAGATGACTGCCTAAGTCACTTATAGGATGCGTCGGCCCTGTGTTCAAGTCAGAGGTGAGGGTAGTGTTATATTGAGAGATTTCCAGTGAGGTACAGGAGAGGGAAGGGATCTATAGGAGTGATGAATCAATATCAGATGACAGTTGCTGGAGGTCAATAGAATTAAGGTTCCTACTGAGTTGAGGGGGTTAGGCTGAGGTTGTTGGGTGAGGAGGTGGTACTCACATCCCTGTTGAAGGTACTTATGGCAGTGGACAGAGGGCATCATGGCTTTTCTGACTGTTTCAAACTGTGATGCACTGTGTGTTTTGATACCAAGGCCATCATTACGTTTTTCAGAATTTGAGCTGCAGTAGCTCTTCTATGTGATCTGACCAGACAATTTAGTCTTCGCTTCCCACGTGCATCAAGAAGCCTTAGGCTGCCCATGACCTTGATGTCAGTTATTTTCCCTTTTATCACTTTTGGTAGGTACTAACCACTGCATAGTGGGAATACCCCACAAGACTTGCCATTTTGGAAATGCTCTGTTGTCTAGCCATCACTATTTGCAATCATGCTACCAACACATGTAAGTCAAGAACTGACTGTTGACCTGCTGCCTAATATATCCCACCACTTGACAGGTGCCATTGTACCAACATAATCAATGTTATTCACTTCACCTCTCAGTGGTTTTAAAGTTGTGGCTTATCAGAGTATTATAGCTCCTTTTTGATCACATATATGATTCTGCCTTGCCCTGCTTTAGCAAATTTGGGGCATTTTACATTGAGAAAGAGACAGAAGTTCTGAAACATCTGGTGCTCTTCAATAAATAAGTCTTAAAGTGTTCAGGAGTGGCCCTTGTTAACTAATCTGTGAGTAGTGCTTTACCTGCATTTTTTAATGGAGGGGGAAGGTAGTGATGAATCCCTCGACATTTTCCAAAAACTGAGGACAAGTTGATGGATGTCCTCCTCACCACCAAACAGGCAAATATCAGTTCTCATAGATCACAATTTACAATGAGGACTGGTGAATGTCCTTGCTTATTCCTCTACAAAAAATGGATAAATAACCTAACTACTTTAAACACACTATGCTCATTAATCTCATACCAACATTTACCAAGTAAACTGGATTGATTAAATGCCTTGATGCTCCTAACTGCAAATGAAAGAAAGTCAGGTATATTATTAAATTTCCAGCCTAAATGCAAAGGTTACAGTACATTCATTCTAAAAGTCTTCAATGCAAGACCTGAGTCTTCCTCTTT
>CAKOES020000043.1:48094-79674 GCA_933207985.1 Pelobates cultripes
TACAGTTTTGGTTATAAGCTTGTGTTTCAGTGAAGGGTAATAGTTTTTCTCTCAAATTGTTAATTTCTGAGTCTAAGATGGACAATTTTTTGCTTTTTTTTTACTATTAAAGTCTCCATTAGGCCTAAGGTACATAATTCCAACTTGTTGTTCCACTCCTCCATGAATTCAGGATCATCTTGATCGGAGGTGGGTAATTTGAGTAATCTTAAGCCTCGGGGAGTAATTCTTTCATCAATATATTTTTTTAGGGTAGCTATTTCCCATTTCAATTTGATTTCCGAAGTAAAAGATCTTTCTAGTTTAATGAACAATTCTTCTTGATTAAAACTGGGGTAATTTATCTAAATTGGGCTAGTTGCCTCTGTGTCAAATACATTTTCAACATCAATGATATAGTTATTCCTATAATCAAATATAGACATATTAGAAAAGGAATTGAAAAAGCTGCTGACTCTAGAGGGAATTATACAAATGGTAAAACAGAAAAGGGGAAGAGCCGGTGCTAACTCAATTAAGCAGCAACCCTAAAAAGGGAATCCCTCACGAAACCCTTTTTAGAAACAAGAAAATGCAAGAAAGGGAGTTAAGGGCTGCGCTTGAACAAAAAGATAAAAAATGAGTAAAAATGTATATAGATAAAAAAAATCAAGTAAAGTTCATCCAGATAAATAAGAGTATAAATTGAAACAGTCTCACTGATGTGCTGTAATATGACAATAGTCCTCAAGTGTTGCTTGAGGGATTCCCTTTTTAGGGTTGCTGCTTAATTGAGTTAGCGCAGACTCTTCCCCTTTTCTGTTTTACAATAAAAATACATACTAATATTTGCAAGGTGAGTATGATCACCTTAGCTCTCATCACCTGTTGACTACAACTTTTACACTATACACATTGCCTTGTTAAGTGCCAAAGAGAGAGGATCTCCCTGACAACTGCTCTACAGGAATAGTCCCAGAAGTGATTTCACAGCTTTGGTTTCAAAGGGCACTTGACAAGGTTATGTACTTAATTTTCATATAAATGGCACTGGTAAATTCATATTACACAGTTTACAACTCCGAATTCCCCCCCCAGCTTGCTCTCTCTCTCTCTCTCTCTCTCTCTCTATATATATATATATATATATATATATATATATAGATATATATTGTGAGAGAAAATGTGGTCTGGTAGTTGATGGCATATACATTAGGCCTGATTTACTGAACAGCGGTTTGAGAGTTAAATGACCCAGGGAGAGATGTTAGGTTTGCAAGATGCATTACTGGTACTCTGCAAACCACGGTATGGGTCCCTGTGGCGGAGCACTTGGAGAGCAGGGTGGGACAGTGCTCCAATAGCACCAGCTGCTAAGTAACAGTCGGACCAGAACTTTTTATTTTGATTAGTTGTTTCACTTATGCCTAATTGCACCTCATCTGTATCTGATCAATTAGCTAGCAGGCTAGAAGGGATCAGCATGCTGCAGAGTGAGGAGGAAAAGACAGAGGAATGGTGTCTTGCAGTTATACTTTTTGTAAATTGGCAAGTGGGAAAGCCACCCAATTCCAGATAGGGATTTGCTGTGTATAGTAAGTGCTCAAGCAAGAGCAAGGAATTTTGTTTTGTTTATTATATCTCACAGAATAAAGCTGAAAAAACTGAGCTGGATGTGTCCTGGACTTTCATTACCCTAGAAGGCTGTGGTTACAAGACCTGTGACAAAATCCTACCTGGAAAATAGGTGGTCTGCATATATATATATATATATATATATATATATATATATATATTTGTGTTAGGTGCTCATGATAGTACAGAGTAAAATACCATAATTAAATGTAGGATAGTAAAAAGGGCAAGTCGGTTGTGGTGTGCCAGAACCGATGATGAGGTAGGCCTGAGAAAGAAGAGGGCCTACCCAGGAAAAAGAAATAGAAAGGAAATAAATGTTAAAATGTGGTGTGGTGGGAGGGTCATTCAATGCTGACCTCGAACGGTAAGGAGCAAGGTAAGGGGTGTGCCTTAAGTAGGCTAGGAGTGTATACCAAGCACCTCCCACAAATCCAGGCAAATTACCTTAATACTTGTGTTAGGTGCTCATGATAATACAGAGTAAAATACCATAATTAAATGTAGGATAGTAAAAAGGGCAAGTCGGTTGTGGTGTGCCGGAACCGACGATGAGGTAGGCCTGAGAAAGAAGAGGGCAAAAACTTAACTAATCAAATTTATTACAGACAACCAATACAAATACATATATCAACCAGACATGTTTTTGAAAGCATCCCTTAATTTTTGTACTGGGTTCGGTATGTATCACGAGTAAGCGGATGACTTCCAGCACCCCAGTGTTTTTATAACATCAACTGGAATGTTGACACTGGAGGCTCTGGACGCTGCTCCTATGCGGAAGGAGTGCCCTGAGTAGTTAGCTGCTTTGAGGCCCAGTTGAGTGAGCAAAGACCTGACGTAGGTCATGAAGGTTGTAGTGGTGAGTACCGAACTTTGTAATAGTAGTAATGGTTGTGATGTTATTGAAATATGATGCTGTAGGTATGCATCCAGAACCTTGACGGGGCACCACTTGTTGTGCATGGGGTAGTATGGAATGTTTACTGGTATGTACTGGCTGGTTTTGGAGTGAGGTAGCGTCAGGATGTAATGATCCATGTGTTTTGTTAAGTGGGAATAGAGGAGAATAGGAGCAGATTGTGTTATGTTGGTTGTAGTAAACTCTCTAGGTCTTAGGAATCCATAGAAAGCTATGTATATTGCTGCTTTGATGACAGAATTTGTATTGGTGTCAAAAGGTTTTAAATCAAGCAGATTAGATAATGCTTTGAAGATATGGTTATCTATGAGTAGCCTCTGTGATGTATGTGTGGGTTCAGATTTCTGAATGCCTCTGAGTATGGTCTTGATCTGGTGAGAGGCCATGAAACTAGTGTTGTTAGGTTGTAAGATTAGCATATGGTGTTGAATGCCTGTGAGATAAAGTTTGATGGTGTTATATGACATATTAAGTTTAAGGTGGCAAAAAGAAGCAAAACCCCAAAAAGATGTCATAACAAATGGTTGCATGATGTTATGTTCCAAAGGGAATTTTTTGAATAGTGTAAAAGCCCTGTTGTATGTTTTGTGTGTATTCTTTGACAGTGCCAATTGAGACAGTGTCCTGCTATGATACATGATGATGTCTAGTCCAGTATTAGTTGTTGAAATGTTGGAGTGGTAGTGGATGTGAGCGCAGCTGACAGGAGTGCTTGATGAAATGCCTGAAATTTAAAACGAGACAAACTGTCAGCAGCTGTGTTACATATTCCTGGAACATGGAAACAATATAGAAAGAAATTATGACAAGCTGACAACCACGTGAGTTTCCTCAGAAATCTCATGATTGTAAGGAATTTGGAGCGACCTTTGTTGATGATGTGACAGGTTGCCTGGTTGTCTGACAACGAACTGGCATATTTGCCCATAAATGGCCCCATGCTATGGCAGCCGCCACAATGGGATAGATCTCAAAGAGAGCTGAGGTAGTGGAAAAACCTTCCAAATCCTGAACTGCTGTAGGCCAGCTGCCCCAAAGCCATTCATTCCCAAAAATTGCTGCAAAACCTGTGGTAGATGCTGCATCTGACCAAATAGTAGGTGATGAGTCAGTCAATTTAGGGAGTAACATACTTTTACCATTCCAAGTGGTTAAAAATTCCTTCCACATGCGTAGGTCTGCCACAGCTTGGTTATCTAAGGACAACCTGAGTGTGTCATGTAGGAAGCGTGGAAAAAGATACAAGAGTCATGATATGAAGGAGCGGCCTTAAGGTATGATACGCATGGCAAAATTTAGTGACCCCAGCAGGGATTGTAGCTCTTTGTGGTTGCAAGTATCGAGCTGAAGGTAGCGGTTGATGTAAGTAAGAATGTTCTCTATCTTGTCGTGTGGTAGTCTTGCTTGCATTGTGGTTGAGTCTAATTGAATACCCAGGAAAGTGATAGTCGTGTCTGGCCCTTCTTTTTTCTTAGGGGAGATTGGTACACCTAGTTGCTCGAATAGCTTGGTGGTAGCTTTGAGGCTACTAGGAGGGGAAGTATTTTCTTCGACCAGTAAGAAGTCGTCCAGGTAATGTAATACCGTAGGGCATCTGGCTTTGTTCAATAGTAACCAGCACAATGCTTCGGCAAATGTGTAGAAAATAGCTGGGCTACTTTTGGACCCAAAAGTTAAACGGGAGAAAAAATAGTAGTTCCCGGCCCACTTGATACCATGCAGGTGCCACAGTGTGGGGTGGATTGGTAGCAATTTAAAGGCATTATTAATATCGGTCTTACTAAGCCAGGCTCCGACCCCTGCTTGTATGATCGCTGTAATGGCGTGATCTATGGTGGTGTATTGCAGGGAGAATTCCTCGGAGGGTATGAGGGAATTAAGACTGGGGTTGGCCGATGCGTGTGGTGCAGACAAGTCAATGATGAGTCTCTGTTTAAGGGAAGATTTCCCTGTGACAATACCAACGGGGTTAGTACGCCATTCTTTGAATGGAGGAGCTTTGATAGGCCCCAATACGAAACCCTCAGCAACTTCTTGGGCTATGAGAGTGTCAACAGCTGTGGGATTATGTTGTGCGGATTGTAGATTAGGGCATTCCAGAGTCCCGGATGGTATGTGTAGAATACCTGTGTGGAAGCCTTCTGTTAAACCAGAGATAAGAAAGTCCACCAAGTGTTTAGACGGGTGATGTGACATAAATGCAGTAAATACCGGCATATTAATGGATGTGAGGTAAGGCTTAGAATACATTTTATTTGGACACATGGTTTTTGCATGTGCCCTAAAACATTTTAAACAGATATGCAATAATCTGCAACCGCTATAATTACAAGACCCAACATTGAAATGATTACATATCTGGGACTTGCCCAGGAACTTGATCAGGTGTCCCAGTTTGTCTCTGGTCACTTTCTCTGGAACACCAGAGGAACTAGCTCCTTGCATGGAGGCATGTTCGTCAGCCGTGTTGGGACAGAAATGTGTCGTATGGGCTGTAGAGGAGCAGTATGCACAAGCTGGTGTTCTTAGACTTGCAAAGTGTCTGCAAAATATGACTGTATCTATCCTTCCCCAGTTGGATCTTGTTCAATACTGGGAGAACACTCCAGACACTTTTGCAGAAAAAGACCTATGGTAGTCATAAAAGGCTGAACCACCATATTTTTTGCCCAGGTCTACCAGCTTGTGCATATAAAGATCAAACTCCTCTCTTCTATTGGGATAGACTGCACAGATGACATGCCGGTAAATACCAAAGGCCAGTACAAACTCGGGGATAGTCAGTTTCCTGTTTAGGCGGGCGTCCCTGGATCTGACAACAACAGACACATCATCATAAGCATAAGTCTTATTCTCCACAATATCCTGGAAGGCAATCAGCAGGGAAGGTTGACGTCTTTACATTCCAGGATATCTCTTTTTATGTGCTCAGGGATCATATGAGCAGGGCTAACTTCCTGGTCCTCCAAGGTGATGGTTGGAGGAACCAATAGCAAGTCGGCCGGTGCTTGTGAAGCAGCAGTGGGTAGCCCTGCTAGAGTAAGGGCCGTGGTTACCGACTCATGTTTCTCCAACCTGGAGTTGACCTTGCTCATGGACGCCATGTGTGAGGATAACATGGAATGTATATCTCCTAGGTTGGACTGGCTAGGTCCTTCACCGGGATCCATGTTGTTATTTGAGGTACGTAGCAGTTTGAAAAGTTCTGCTTTCCTTGCTGTAGCGGGGTAGGGGATTTGCCGTCTCCTTAATTCGGTAGTTATACGAGGGATCGTCCAGGATCTGATCGATGCTGGACTATTTACCTCCTTGTCTAGGAGTGATAGCTCTAGCCGGAGTGCTAGGCAGTGAGAAATCCTCTACCCCTTCCTGAGACATACTATAACCAAAACAATTAATTAGTGTATGAAAAACCACCAAAATCGTACTGGCAGGCTAGCTAAGCCGGATGGCGAAACATTACACTTGTTTGATGACAGGTGAGGCCCTACTAGTTGCCAAGTGGCTTGAGAGGCTCTATCTAGGCATTGGCGCGAGGGGATTTGAGGCCATCCGTCATAGTGGCAGGAATTTTAGGCCTCTCGGTGACTGTAACAGAGAAAACAGGGAAAGGGAGTTACAGGTGAGGTCCTCTCTATGCAACATGCGAGGCGGCTTGCTAACGTGTGGCCCGATGGGTTTTTGCCTCTGAAAAGTTGAGGTGGGGTGTTGGCCTCGTGGGACCACTAACTGATGGCAATGCCAAGAGGGGGTAAATACCTATTGGGAAGCCTACGAACCTATTGCCAGTACTCTAACCTAGTGGGGAGAAATGAAATGTAGAATACATTTGAGCAGGTGTACGTACCTGGTAGTATGAATATCTCACTGGAAACCGTGTGGTGAAATATCTATTTAAACCTGGACAGCCTGAAAATGGGTAAAAGAGAGTAGTAGAGTGAGTGTGGACTGTGTGGGAATGAAGTAGACTGTGTAGCCCGTACTAGTGATGTTTTTTAAGGCTTGATTGGCGCATTACTTGGTAAATGAAGTGTAGTGATATACCATGAGAGTATAAATGTGTTACCAAGGCAAAGTGATGCCGTGTCTTTAATGCACAGTTCTGTATAAAACAGTGGGGAATATATGATGGTGTCAAGTAGAAAAGAAAATGGATGAGGGAGGCCGTGGCCTATATTTAAACAGCGTTATATATGATATGTAATAGAATAACAAAAAAAGGGGCAGGGATTCACAAAATGCCTTAAAGTGATGTAAAGTTATATATATATATATATATATATATATATATATATATATATATATATTGAAAAAAGACGTATTATTGGTTGGATCAGTACGTGATTCAACCCGAGAATTTATTGCTTGTAAAAGGAAACTGTATCCTTATGTATGTGTCATAGTTTTAACACAGAAATGAGGCCTGTAATATAGGCTGAGTCCATTTAGATGAATGGATAAGTATGGCAGACCCCTGAAAGCGTGGGAGTCAAAATGATCCATACAGATAAGTGAGCTTGGTTTTGTATGGACATAATACAATACTGATACCTTTAAACAGTAATAGAAATAATCTGTCTATTTAAACAAGCAATTCGTTAACCAAATGTAATATACATGAAATGGTGAATGTAATCCACGAAAGGATTATGCATAATACATAGAAATAAACCGAAACCCAATGTGAGGGAAAACAGAAGTTGGAACGAATAGTTTAAACGTATGAATTTATGCAAACCGCAAGCGTGTTTGAGCGTATCATGAAAAAGTGCCGAACAGCAATGATAATCTGTTTCACTGTAACATGGAATAGTTATATGCCAAATGACTACTTATATGAATATACTGGTTAGCCGAATGACCGCACGAATGAAAACCGCGAACGGCTTGTACAATTTGTGACATAACAGGGAAAAAACGTAAAGCAAGGACCCGTGCTGTACCGTACGCCGTCGGAACCGATCCTGGCGTGACAGGTAGGTCTAACTTATGGTTTAGGAGTCCCTGGGACGCGATCTACGATGATGACCGGAAGAAGCTGGACGGACGGAAAAGGCCTGAACAGGATTCCTGGACACAGCTTGCCGTGGAAAAACCTTGTGGATACTGCAAACCAAGATGGCATCTGAGAGAACCCGGAAGTGGATCCTCATTCAATGCTGACCTCTAACGGTAAGGAGCAAGGTAAGGGGTGTGCCTTAAGTAGGCTAGGAGTGTATACCAAGCACCTCCCACAAATCCAGGCAAATTGCCTTAATACATATATATATATATATATATATATATATTTATTATTATTGCCCTTTATATAGCGCCAACAGATTCCGTAGCACTTTACATCATTATGAGAGGGGGGATTTAACTATAAATAGGACAATTACAAGAAAACTTTTAGGAACCATAGGTTGAAGAGGATCCTGCTCAAACGAGCTTACAGTCTATAGGAGGTGGGGTATAAAACACATTAGGACAGGAAATAGCAAACAAATAAGGTGGGAGTGAAGCAGAGCTGGAGGAGAGAGGAGAGAGTAGAGTGCTGCCCTTTAGGAGAGGGCAAGAGACAGGTATGTGAGGGAAAGGTTACTCTGGGAGGCCATAAGCTTTCCTAAAGAGATGGGTTTCAAGGCACTTCATAAATAATTGAAGACTAGGGAAGAGTCTCATGGTGGTAGACAGGTTATTCCATAGGAAGGGGCAAGACCTTAAAACCAGAGAAAATCAAAATCAGCAGGGGATATATATATGTGGGAGGGGATTCAGAATTGTAAACTGTGTATTTTGGGCAAATAATATCATTGAAATGCACTAGACATGATGCATGATACATCATAAGACAGAATAAAGGCACCTATAAGTGTACTGTAAAATATATACATATTTACATTATGTATGTATTTTTCAGTACATTGATAGAACCATTTTGCGCCCTTCTAATTCGTCTGATTTGTTTTCCTCTGAATCTTTTCTAATTAAAGAAATTTGGCTGAGCCAAACTGCCAAATGGGTGAATTTTGAACGACTTTTTTTTTTTTAGAAGTGATTATAATATAAAATTAAATATAAAAATGTTGAAAATTAAAAGCAAAATAGTTGTTTGTTTTTGTTACACAACTTCTGCTCAATATAATTTCAACACATCTTATACCGATAAAAAAAAAAATTATTATTTTTTTCTCTTAATTTTAGGAATATCAAATACATCTAAAATTTGAATAAGTTTTAGCAGTTATAACTGAAAAAGTATAGAATACTGCTGTCACTCTAAAACTTTAAGAAATGCACTGTTTAAGACTGCACATTTAATAGCAACAAATTATATTTTACCTAGGGCATCTTACGGAAGTGGGTCTCTTATGGAAGTACTGCCAGAACTTCTGGCAGTACTTCCATTAGAGGCCCACTTCAGTCACAAGGTCTGTTTAGGTCCAGTTAGGAAAACAGAAAAATCTGAACTGGACTACACTGATTATATTCCATAGATTGTGCCTCTTACCTGAAAGCTTCACCATGCCTCTATAAATCTGTGGCATTGCAGAAAAACTATGCAATCCAAAAACATCTGGTATTTACCAAAAATTGATAACTCATTTACTACTTAGAAATGCAAGTTCTGGGTGATCCCCCAATTCCCCTTTTTATGTGGACTGTTTCCTAAACTGTATTTTTCATCATGTCTTGAAGCTTTGAAGTGTGATGCTGAGGATCTTGTTAGCACTTGTTGCGATGTTCGACTTTTATGTACACATCCTTTAGATTATCTTACCTCTTATTCCTCAACTGGAGTGAGAGTGATTCTACCCATTACAAGTGGATTCAATACTACACCTATTTGGACTCTATACATACTCTTACTATGGAATCTCAATCCCTTGAGCATTTTTTCGGTTCTTAATTGATGCTGCTATTTGTGGATTCACTCTTATAGATGAGATTTTGCAGAATTAATTCTGCTGTACAGTTTTCATGTTTTCACTTATATTATAGTGCCAATTATTTTTATATTATAAGTGCAGTGACATGATACCACTGTATGTTTATTTTGCTTTGTATATATATTATTTAGCACCCCGTTTAAATTTTCAGTTTTAAAGCGTCATCTCTACAGCAAAACAGTAGGAAAATGGTAGGGTAGCTTCCTATTTTTTTAAAAAAAATAATAATACTTTTTCTCCTCTCAGGGTTGTATATTTTTGTGTATTCGTCATCCTAGGGTACTCTACCGGAGGCCTTGAGAGTCTGAGGATTCGACACAGTACCTTAGCTGTTCACAGAACTGCACTTTTCTGCACAGAAATCTCAGATGTCCCACCTGGAATCTACTGAAGTAACTCATCTAATATATTATATATATACAGTCAGGTCCATAAATATTGGGACATCGACACAATTCTAATCTTTTTGGCTCTATACACCAACACGAACAATGAACAAGATGTGCTTGAACTGCAGACTTTCAGCTTTAATTTGAGGGTATTTACATCCAAATCAGGTGAACGGTGTAGCAATTACAACAGTTTGTATATGTGCCTCCCACTTTTTAAGGGACCAAAAGTAATGGAACAGATTAACAGTCATAAATCAAACTTTCACTTTTTAATACATGGTTGCAAATCCTTTGCAGTTAATTACAGCCTGAAGTCTGGAATGCATAGACATCACCAGACACTGGGTTTCATCCCTGGTGATGCTCTGCCAGGCCTCTACTGCAACTGTCTTCAGTTCCTGCTTGTTCTTGGGGCATTTTCCCTTCAGTTTTGTCTTCATCAAGTGAAATGCATGCTCAATCGGATTCAGGTCAGGTGATTGACTTGGCCATTGCATAACATTCCACTTCTTTCCCTTAAAAAACTCTTTGGTTGCTTTTGCAGTATGCTTCGGTCATTGTCCATCTGCACTGTGAAGCGCCGTCCAATGAGTTCTGAAGCATTTGGCTGAATATGAGCAGATAATATTGCCCAAAACACTTCAGAAGTCATCCTGCTGCTTTTGTCAGCAGTCACATCATCAATAAATACAAGAGAACCAGTTCCATTGGCAGCCATATATGCCCATGCCATGACACAACCACCACCATGCTTCACTGATGAGGTGGTATGCTTTGGATCATGAGCAGTTCCTTTCCTTCTCCATACTCTTCTCCTCCCATCCCTCTGGTACAAGTTGATCTTGGTCTCATCTGTCCATAGGATGTTGTTCCAGAACTGTGAAGGCTTTTTTAGATGTTGTTTGGCAAACTCTAATCTGGCCTTCCTGTTTTTGAGGCTTACCAATGGTTTACATCTTGTAGTGAACCCTCTGTATTCACTCTGGTGAAGTCTTATCTTGATTGTTGACTTTGTCACACATACACCTACCTCCTGGAGAGTGCTCTTGATCTGGCCAACTGTTGTGAAGGGTGTTTTCTTCACCAGAGAAAGAATTCTTCGGTAATCCACCACAGTTGTTTTTCGTGGTCTTCCGGGTCTTTTGGTGTTGCTGAGCTCACCGGTGCGTTCTTTCTTTTTAAGGATGTTCCAAACTGTTGATTTGGCCACACCTAATGTTTTTGCTATCTCTCTGATGGGTTTGTTTTGTTTTTTCAGCCTAATGATGGCTTGCTTCACTGATAGTGACAGCTCTTTGGATCTCATATTGAGAGTTGACAGCAACAGATTCCAAATGCAAATAGCACACTTGAAATGAACTCTGGACCTGTTATCTGCTCCTTGTAAATGGGATAATGAGGGAATAACACACACCTGCCCATGGAACAGCTGAGCAGCCAATTGTCCCATTAGCTTGTATTTTAGTTTATTTTTTAACATTGTAAATAAGTTATTGTTATATTTGTTTTACTAAGCATTGCAGAACTATTAGTCTTAGTTGCTGATTAGAAAAAAAAATTAAGGTTACGAGAACCACAATGGCAGCACCAATCATTAAGGGCTTGAGAATAGGGATTATCCCCCAGTCCTTTAGAAGATATGAATGTATACATTTTTATGCTAATAATTTCAACTATGCTCAGTTTAACTAGTGATTAGGTCAATAGGATGTCATCGTAATTAATTGGGGTTTGTTTTGCACTATAATACATTAGGACTCTTTGTCACTTTATCACTTGGCACATGATCGCTTTTGAATCAGATATGCACTTTACAAAGTATGGCACTTTACAGAATGTCACTTTATTAATAATGGCACTTTATAAATATTGGCACTTTATATAAAATATGACCTGTAGTATAACAGGATTTGTCCTTAAATCACGTATTATGTACAGTGGGCATCTAACAATAACTGTTTATCACTTATTTTTCATTTTCACTTCATCCTGTCATATATACTGGTCAGTCTTTATGCCCAGTCACATGATCTGTTATTCCTCTATGGTTTAGATGCACGATGTAGCGGGTGTTTTACATGTTTCCATGGCAGTTTACTGGTATACCGCATTACTATGGTAATGACGGCAGCGTCACGTCGTGACGTCACAAAAAGGGGTGGAGCTAACTTCACACATGCGCACAAGATCTGGTAGGATGCCGGTTCTCATACACAGCACCTGGGGTGAGTCAGATTACAATTTATTGCTACCTATATATGTACTGTTTTTATCATGTATCTATGATATTGATGAAAGTACACAAGATGGACTGAAACGTTAATCTATTTTAGAAGCTGGAATAAAAGTTATGTTTTACTGGAATCTGTGCGTGCAGCCAACTACTTTACAAACTTGGATATTTATGTTCTGGTATTGCACCCAGTTATGCAATTTCTGAAGCCTGAGTGCAAGGTACAGTTTACATTTATATATATATATATATATATATATATATAAAATAAAACATGTTTGTTTAACCCATCCCCTCCACTCCCCAAAAAAAAAAACTCAAGCAACACATATTCCTCCCTCTTTGAGGCTTGCCTTGGAGGTCCGATTGGAGGTGCAGTGTGTATTGTCCATTTCTTTCCTTCCAAGTCTCCAGGGTGGGCAGTGTTTCTCTTTCAGCCAGACCTTGTCTTCAAACAGATGGAGGACCACTAAAGCTCTGGCTATGAGCTTGTTGGTCTCTGTGATAGTGTTTGTTGGGATTGAAGAGAATGCCTCATTAATTGCTGCTAGCATACTGTCTGGTGGTCATTTTCTAGTGATCTGGTGGTAAAAGACTGCTTCCTTTTATATGTTTACCTCACGTATATCTCTGGTTATGTCGCCTTGAGACACAGTGTCATGGTCTTAAGCAGGTCAGGTAAGAGACTTTTGCCAGGGTTAACATTTGTTTCTGTATTGGTAACTTTAGACATGGTTACTCACAATTAAGTATACCTATCAAGGCAAAGTGGGCGGAGGAACTTATATAGAGGAAGGTAAGTGAAAAAGGGAGAACTGAAAGAAAAGAGATTTAGACAATAAGCCCCAAACAGGTGAAGCGATAAGTGAGATTATAGACAGAAGGTAGATGGAGAACCTATAAACGAAATAATAGGCAATAGGTAGAAAGTAGAAACAACACTTATAAGCGAGATTATAGATAATAGGTAGAAACAGAAATCAAGAGTTAGGCAATATGCCCCAGACAGGTTATTAACAAGATTTAATTAGATAGCAGAGAAAACCTATATATGAAAGTATAGGTATAGGAGGGATAAGAAAAACAGAACAGAACAGAAAGGTTTCAGAATTTAAAGTTAAGTAGACGTTTAGAGAACGTTTCGGAAGGAGTACTGATAATTCAGGTAAATTACACTTTGCAATACTGGTTAGTAGTGTAGATCAGGTTGATATAAAGCAGGTTGGTAATATAAAGCAGGTTGGTAGTGTAGATCGGGTTGGTATAAAGCAGGTTGGTAACCTTCATCAGGTTTGTAGTGTAGATCAGGCTAGTATAAAGCAGGTTGGTAACCTTAAGCAGGTTGGTAGTGTAGATCAGGTTGGTATAAATCAGGTTGGTAACCTTAAGTAGGCTGGAAGTGTAGATCAGGTTGGTATAATGCAGGTTGGTAACATATAGCAGGTTGGTTTCAGGTAAGTTTATAGGAGTTAGGATTAGAAGTTCTTTTGGGTAGACCATAAACTTCAATAAATGTAAAGGTGCCTTTCTGAGCAGGGTGTGGCTTCTTATAGTTTAATCAGATGTTGTAATTTATTCAAGGCAGGTGAGAGAGAGACTGTGGATTAAGACTAGTGGCTATGGAGGCCACTAGTGTTGGAAAACTGGAATTGTAGACATAAAACAAAAAGAAATTAAACATAATTTGGTTGTCAGGATAGGATAGGTGTGGGTATTGGAGTGTCATCCTCCTCATGGCTCATGTATGATCTTTTGTGTAGTCATTTGAATTAAAGCTGTGTAATTAGCTGTTTTAATGGTAATGTAGATGATGGTCTCTTCATTTATCCATAGCTCACAATTACATTTCATGTAGCCCCTCTCATTGTGTTTGCTGTTGTAGGAGCAGTCAGGTAGTCTACGTTCTCACTTTGTATTCAGGAACAGTTTGTTCCAGTAGCCCGCTTGTCATCAGATTGCCCTGGTTTCCTACAATTTGACACAGACCTTGTTAATCCGGGTGACATCTGAGTTGGAATGACTCTTTTGATTCATGTTTCTCTCATATTATTGAAGTAGGCAGGTATATATTGTTAAGAGTCTATATCCCTCAAATTGAGTGTGTTTCTATATGTGTCTGGCCATGTTTATGTCTGTAAGTGTGACTGTGTCTGCCAGTGTACATGTATATCTGGCAGTGTGTGTGAGACAGCGCATATTTGTGTGCATTGCAGCGCATATTTGTGTGTAGGTCAGTGTGTATATACCTGTGTGTGCATCCAACTGTCATGACAGATAAGTCTAATGCATCAGACAGATACATTTTGGTTGTTTTAAAAGTTATATCAAAACTGTTTTTAATGTTCACGCTCCTCTTTTATTTGCATGAAGAATTTGCTCAAATTCTGAATGAGTACTGTCTTTAAAGACATTTGTATATCAGAATTTGTTTTTATAATACATGCATGTACAAATTACTCATTGAAAGATGATGTTTCCAAGCTATTTGACTTCACAATAGCAACACAACAATTCAAAAAGTATTTTTAGCAATGACACATTGAATCATTTAGATTCCATCTGAGATTTTGTTCTCAAAAATTGAACAAACTTATCAAATATGCATTTTGTCATCTAGGCAGCAGGTTGGCATGTTGCACTTGAGCTGATCTACTGAACTCAGGATTGCAAGTTCAAATTAGATTTATTTATTTTTTTTAAATCTGTTATTGTTAGTACTAGAAAGCATATCCTTCTATCCCTGGATACTACCAGGCTAAGGAATACAACCCTCAGACTGCAAATTGGTAGAATTGTACTCCAGCCAGTTTTGAGTCCCAGCAGAACTGTGAGGTACACGTTAACCTAAGTGAGAAGAATTAAGATAATGGAGAGAGTGGAGAGGAGACAACGGATGAGCTAAAGCAAATTGGATATTTTGATTTGCTTCTTGGTTTACTTGCTTCCATATGAAAGTATTTTCATATATTTGAAAAGTAACAGGGTTATTCACTAAAGCACAAATTCAAAGTGAATTTCATATTTGGCTAAGATGGAATATATTTATATATATATATATATATATTTGTTATGTTAATATTTTCTATTTTATTATTTTGAAAAAAATATTTTAAATATTTATGCAAAAATATTAGATAATTTGAAAAGCTTATCCAAAAATATCAAATCGGGCCAATGTGTGATATAAACAGCAGTAAGTTTTCACATGTCCCTGAGATAGCTAATAATCCGGTTGAACATTTTTTAAGCAAGTAGCCTGTACCATTTATGTACAATTTATGTTACTATTTAAAATCAGCTGGTTAGAGCAAAGGAAACCCAGGTTCAAATCCCAGTCAGAATGCCTCACCTTTTGCAAGACACCTAACGATTAATATTCTCCTAGACTGTAAGCTTGTTTGAGCATGGAGTTCTTCATATCTTTTTTGTATATCTGTAAAGCACTGCAGAACTTGATGGAGCTATATAACTGCATTATCTACATTTTCTATAGCGAGGCACATGTTATGCCACAAGTTATTATTATTATTATTATATTTATAGAGCGCCGTCAAATTCCGCAGCGTTTTACAATGGGTGGACGAACAGACATGTAGTTGTAACCAGACAAGTTGGACACATAGGAACAGAGGGGTTGAGGGCCCTGCTCAATGAGCTTACATGCTAGAGGGAGTGGGGTAAAATGACACAAAAATGGGAGGGCAATTCATTTTCCAAAATCTTACTAACACTAACGTAGGAATTAAAGCATACCTGTGATGGTAAATGTAAAACTGGTCTTAAATTAAAGTGCATTACATTCTATCCATACATTGATAGCAGAAATGCTAGACAATGCATAGATATTTATTTAATACCCTTTGGAGGTTTGGGCCCCTTAGCTGTCAATCAACTCTTTGGCTTTAGAAACTATGTGTACGCATGCATATAACCTTTGTCTGCTTGCACACATCTGTCAACTCCATACATAAACTTTTCGCAAATAAAATTCCTGCTTATATTTTTTTATTTAATAATTGTTTTGACCATATACATTCTACTGCAAGGCTTCATTAAATGATTCTTAAATAAAATCAAAACAATTTTTTGTGCAGTAACTCTGCTGTGTGTTGAATTAATATTTATTGTGATTATCGAGTAATACAATTTTGAACTTTTCCCATTATAGCAGAAAATGTAATATACATTTAGTTATGCCAGCTGTAACTGTAAGAATAATATTTATATAAAATGGGTGGTAAATATTCCTACTGAATTTTGTATGAAGAAGAAATTATTTTCTTAATTATTTCAGGGTAACTTGCAAATGTCGATCTTTGTTTGCATTATATAATCAAATGCTCTAATAATGTTGGAGGAATTAGCTATTTGTTAAGCTCTTCTAATCTAAAATAGTCATTTCAATTATTAAAATGTAGAGTGATAAATATAGTGAATATATTTTCTATGGTTTGACATTTCGAACCTATGCTTGCTGAACCATGTTTTTTAATATGCAGTTCATGAAAGACTAGTGAAACATGCATTCTAGTTGCATTGGCATAGTGATAGGTTGACCAAAAAAGAGCTGAAAGATCAATATCCAAATAAGGACATGTAAAAAGGTTTCTGCTTTTATTTGAAGCATAGTGAAGCAATTAACTGTATCCAAATGACCCTGTTGCCTTTACACTTTACTTTGAGTCATCTTGAATAAGAAGAAATATTAAACTTGTTTTTTCTTCTCTTTTAATACCGCATTCTCAAAAAAAACATTTGTTTTAACCAATTTTAAAATTTTTTGCTAATATGAATTCTAATAAAAAAAATCCAATATTGTAAAATCTATGCAGGTATTAACAACGCGCATGTATAAATCTAAGTCGTATGCTTCATGGCAGATTATTTATCTTCTGAATTATTTAATAATTAGCTTATAGAGTGCAGGAGATCATTGATAGAGCTTAGATTAATAAATACACACAACTACACAATGTTATCACAATATATCTTTCATTTCAGATAACAATAGACTCAAATTAGATGAAAATCTTCTGCTAGAAAAACAAGATTAATTGCTTGATTAAAACTGATGCAACATGTGTTATTGGATTTATTCATAAAACATTCTGAATGCAGAGGAATGTTTTTAAAAACGAAGCACAAATCAAGATGACACGTACAATCTACGTAGATAAAAAAATTGGACATTTTATTGCAACAAATTGTTACACCAGTTGCCCTACATTTTCTGAGTCACCATTAAGTACTTTACTTTAGTCCTGTTGGATCTATTTTTTAGGCACTCTGTCCCCTGGAGGACTTAATTAAACTACTGATTTTATCAATATATGGAGTGGCTTAGTTTTTGTTTGTTTTTCTACTCACATCTCATATAAACGCATTTATATGTATGGGTATATATCTATATATACGTGTTTTCTTCCTCATTGTTAATATTTTTTAACTAATCTATTTTATGTTTGTTGTGATTACGAAGAAAGAAGTTTTAACAAAATTGTATATAGATATATGCTGCTCAGAACATTAATTGCATTCAATTTAATTTAAATAGTAAGTCATTGTTTAACTATTATATATTGTTTTATAGTATATTGCTTTTGTTTTAGATCTCCATCTCATACAGCAGCTCCTACACACAATGATTGGTATTGAGCAGCTGGTAAAGCCCAGCATCAATTAAGGAACAAAAAGGCAAGCAGTGGGACCTCATCATCATCTTTTCAGACCCTGGGGGTCTCCTTGATACTTGAGGGGACAGTGGAAAGCAAGGAGGGACAAAGATGTATTTAAAATTACTGCGGCTAAGTGCACTGCAAATAGCTTTTGATCTAGAGACACTAATTGTGGCCCAATCTGACAGAGGAGACCCACCTGGGGCCCCCTGTTTAAAAATTGAGAAAGGCTTGGGGCACATTTAAAAATATTATGTCTTTTACCCCCGATGAGGTAGTTTCTCCTATTTCCACTACTAGATCTTCTTCATCTTATGATAACCCACTGTACACTTGAAGATCCTGTCTTCTGCATACTCTGGAACAAATGTCAACCTTTATTTCCTGAGGACTTATCTTATCTGTTTTGCTCCACCCACAAGAATGTGTACCTTTTCTTTTTTCTTTCTGTGGACTCCTTTTCTGACCCATTGTTTAGCTATTTACTTACCAAGTCATGTGCATGTTTAGTGAACTCTCTCTTTTTTAGATTCATCAGCTCTGACTGCTTCTGTTCCTTGTGTTTTGAACAGTAACAAAGAAGATGGTAAAGGCATTATTGAGCTTTTCCCCTGCAACAACTATAGAGCTGATCACCCTTGTCATGTTCAGTCCACCTGTACCATTCCTTTGGGTTGACATTTCTTATACATTTACCTTGCTTACCTTTATTTTTGGTAGGCTCTTTTGTTGTTTATCTTTATATTCAACCACATAATGTGTACCATGTCTTTTAAATCAACATAGAACAAAATAAGTAAAGGGGAAAAACAAGGAAAGAGGGGCAAAACAAACCAATAAAACAACAGAGAAAAATTTAGAAAAACAATACAATAATTAATTTACAGATAATCTTTCCTAGTGTAAACTTTCACTCCTTAGACCATTGCTAAATAATTTTGCTTATTTTACCATTATACGGGAATACAGTTATATCAGCAACATCTATTGTTAAGGATATGCTTTTATCCCTAGTCTTAAACAAACTCACTAGATGTGTGGCACTTCGCTGTATATTGGTGACCCATGGGTATATTTTAGAGAACTAATACTGACATGGATTTTATTCCTGCAATTGGATTAATATGACTTCCCTACAGTATTGTCTGCCTGAATTTCCATTTCGATGTGCATATAGTGCAACAATTTTTATTTTATGATGTAAACATATGTTCATTTATATATGCAATCATACGGAATTTCACTCTTTTTGTAAAGCTCACAATAATGCTTAATGTCCAACCAATGCTCTAAATATTCATCTCAGTATATGCTCTCCCATCACATTGCATATCCAACATATCAAGGCACATTAAATACATTTTATAAAATGAAAGCAGATGTTGCATTTCTCCAGGAAACACTCTTTAGGTCCAATTCATCCCCACTTAAAATCCATAGATTTCAAGATTCATTAGCAATCGCCCTCTTCTCCAGTCTTGAGAAGATGCTACATTATTAGCGAGTCATGTTCCATTGCACTGCACATATTTTTTATTTATTTTTTATAAATATTTTTTATTATATTTCAATGTAAGAAAGACATAACAGTCAGAAATATTATCATTGAGCAGACAAGTTTTTGTACATTTTCCAAAATTGAATTTCTGACATAGACATGACATAATTGGGTACATACAATACTATGACAAGACAATACAGTCGGAAATATAATCATTACCCAATAAAGTTTCACAAATTTCTAAAAGTTTAGGTTTCTGACATAAACAAAACATAATTAGATACAAAAACTTATAATGGCAATGCAGAGACTAATATTAAAAACTTCTTTCTGAAGTAAGGATACGCCATAGTTGTACAATAGTAATTGTACTCTTCCACTATCTTGAAATGCAGATCTTTACTGCTATTAATATATTTATTATTAGATATTTTTCAAATTTCGTTTCATTAATGTTCACATGAAAAAGAAATTTCTCGGGGGTCAATGTTCGTACCTTTAAATCTAGGTCTTTATAAAGATGTAATACATAATATTTTATCAAGCTTAGATTTGGGCAGTCCCACCACATGTGTTTCAGAGTCTCAATTTCCCTATTACATCTCCAGCATTGATATGTATGTTGGGACTTATATTTACATAGTCTAGAAGGGACTAAATACCATCTATTTAAGATTGTACTGCACATAGTAGTGACCCAAATGGCCAGATCTTATTCTTCAAAGGTAAAATCAGCAAAACATTAGTTACTCTAGTGAACATATGCATACTTAATCATACACAGCCCTTGACCATTTCCCATATTTTACATGAACTTGATACTTTCCAAGTCACTACTAAATTCCTACCACTGTGAAAACAATCTAGTAATGTCTTGGATTTCCAGTTAATTGATTGCTGGAGATGTATTCATTGCAACTTGTCTGGGTGTATGCCTTCACACCAAAATGCCTGGACATTGATTGTAATGCCCACATTGGTCAAATATCTTGATCGGGTCATACCCCAGGATTAATTTTAGTCTCTTTCCTTTGGCCTAGTGATGGAAATATTTCTTCAAGTGGTGAGATGAAATGATAGCATATCGGGAATTGAAGTTAATGGCATACTTTATAAAATCTCAAACCTTGCACACATCTTACTTTTTTTCAATAACCAGCACTGCTGCATTTTTGTCCGATTTTTGTTTAATGAACTGTTTTTAATGGCACAATCACTTACTTCAAAGTGAGTTTGGACAAAAGTAAGATACGTAACAAATTTTCCCAAATGTACCCTGCATAACGCAAGCTTACAATTTCTCCTTGGGTAAGTCTAGGTTCAAACACTTGGGAATTTAGATTTCATCTTCTCATTCTACTATATTTATTGTCATTATGTCCCTCTTTAAACTAGAATCAAAGTTAGGCTAGGAAGGATTACTATAACAATAAATTATTCCTGTAACCCTAGGGCACATTTTCATTCTGTTCATTCCACCCTGACAAAATGTATGTGGGCATACAAGAAGCCAAGAATGCCCTATTGCCTATTGCTTAGATCCAAAGATCTAAGCAGAACTGGCCTATCAGACATATATCATTTTTGTTTATCCATCCACTTAAATAGGATTTTAAAATGGTCTGGCCTAGAACCTTCCAAACATTAGTTACACCTGGAGCAATCCTTTCTTGACAGTCATATTGTTTTCTTCCCTGGCGATCTGTTACAATGAATATTTTTTTACTATTACCCCCACATTTACACTGTGGATGGAGAAAGGAGATCCTTTACCCACTCACCGGTTATTTTCTCATTATACCCAAACTCCCATAATCTTCTTTTTCTTCCTAGTGACTCTGGTGGTACACAGTTTACTATTTGGCCATATGCCTATGTTGCTTTGTCAAAAATGCTTGAAACAATCAGTATGAGTTCCTAATATTGATCTGACTCAAAGGGCCAAAAACACCCATTTTGCCTACCCACAATCTTTTTGAATTTTTTACCAAACAAGAATAATTAACTGACAGGAAAGCAGAAGAGACCTACCACAAGCAGTGCCAATCAAAAAAAGAGCCGGCAGAGCACTGATTAACCTGAGGTGGGCATTACAAAAAAATAACAACTACAGAGGTGAGGCATGGTGGAGTTACATCGGAGGGGAGGTAAGTTTATTTTTTATGTAGTATTATAATATGTAATGTTTTTACAATAAATACATTATGTATCTTTGTGATAAATTATGTATGCAAAGCATAAGGGGAATTAATATTAAACTGAACTTGTCATGACCTCTCCAACACATTCAAAGGACCAAACAAGGCTCCAAATAGAAAAAAAAGGGCAATAAAACTAATTACAATAAGATATTATTTAAAGTAGTCTCGATAGCTCCACTACCAAACAATTATGTACTAAATTTGCATTAACTATGGTTATCTATAATAGTAATGCCAACCAACCAGAAGAAATATGTAACCACATTATTTACCTCATGTCTCTGGTCATGTAATTTGCTATATGTACTAATTTCTGATCATCATAGTAAAAACATTTAACTCCATTTCAGAATTCAGATTTTTCATGAATAATCAACATCATATAAAATGCATGGACACCACCATGATGACCAAATAGGGGACCTAATGTGTTTAGCACCGTGAGCACATTAAAACTTCCCGATAGGATAGCATTGAATCTCCTATATGGGCTTTCACGTCACATGATGAGTTTTACTGAGACAGTACAGCTGAAGGGCCTCTACTGACTGCCATTACAGTTTACATTGCAGGTTTAATGGACATGGCTGCTTCATTGAGATGGTGTGGTCTTGGTTACTGTAGTGTCCCTTTAACTCAAAATATGGTTAATTAAAGTGGCAATGTCACAAATTGTTAATGTCACTGTTGGGGATAAAATCAGCCTGGGCCCTTTGTGGATGATGGATATTTGCCAACTCATACAGAGCTCTGGAAATTGGAAATGAATAGCAGAGACGTGTTCAATAACCAATTCAAATTGTATTCATACGTCAGTTATATTTATACCCCATTTTCATAGCAGGATGGGAGGGGGAAAAATGAGCATATGGGCGTGACAATGACATTGTTTTTCACAAGTTATAAACATCTGTTTTTAGTTATAATTCGATGTTACATAATGTATGCATATTGGATAAAACCCAGATGATTACAAATACCGAAATCTTGGACAATTAACAAGGTCATTCCAGAATCCTTATCATGTCATGTCATGTAAATAACAAAATCATGTTCCAATAACATTTCCCGTAAATAGATAAGTCATTGTGACATGAGATACAATTCCAAATTTATTCTTGATTCAAATTAACCCTTACATGAACAGTTAGGATATAGAGCAAAATGGATATTCATATCCTACAATTCCTCTCTTTAGATCATATCGTGATCTACCTTATGGAATATCCATGGGAGGCCTGCGGCAGAGAAACGAAAGGAGGTATATTCAGACGTGCTAATCACGTCTGCGGGACTTTCCTTATTTCTTCACCTCGATTTCCCCCATTTGCTCTATGCCGTAGGTTTTCCCTTTAAGAGGAGATCGAGCTGTCGATTTTCAGCTTCTGTAATCATCTGTTGTACACATCTTTTCAGTGTACAAGTTAAATATTTCAAACAGCTGACATCTTAACCAATTTTAAACATACTGCACATCATGTTATCTGTAACTTGAGCCTTGGATCAAAACAGGCAAAGTGTATTATTCCTAACAACGGGAATATTATTATTATAATTCACAACGTAAACACATATAATCAAAAATGGGAATAAAATCTATTTCCCCTCTTTGGACCAGGGTCTTGGATTACCAGTCCACCCAGTGAACTTGGGCCAGGTCAAAAATCCCAGTGGCAAAAACTCATAATTGAGAAAAAAAAAAGCACATCTGGGTAAATTCTAAATGAGGGCCATGACTGTGTAGACATGTCATCCCCTCACGTTGACAGCATTAGTGACTTATAAAACCCACACTTGTAAGTAAATAGCTCGGGTATCGGGATTGGGAAACACTTCTTGATGAGTTTGAAAAGGCCCACTTACATATTAAATCATAAGATAATTTCTAATCAGTTTGCAATTCTAACAATAGTCCTAATCATGACCTTGCGTCCTATGCCTCCTAATCAAATCCCTATTTCGATAGTCCAGTCATATCCACACTTAATACATTGGAATCCATCCTTGGTACACTCAACATACATCAATGACACACATAGTACATCCATGCCTGAGTAAGCTAACACTTCCTCTCTCTCCGGCTAACTCTACAAAAATAAAAATAACAAAATAGTTCAATAGTCCAGCATAGTCCAGAAAAATATTATAAGTCTTTCAAGGAGTATAAAGAATCTTAGACACCATAAACTTTGTTCCATAATCTTAGACACCATAACATAGCTAAGGGTAGCAATATGGCTGACAACAAGACAATGTCAGCTTCCACATAGTTCTTAATTCTTCTGTTTGCTGGATGTTCACCACAATACTCTGTGCAACACCCCAATTGTTGAAAGGGTAATACAGAAATAGCGGCATTAGACAGCACTGCATCTTCAGGACTTTCCAAGTTAGTCTATGTCCTCATAAGTAAGCATCTCAGTTTCTTCGGCCAGCATGGTTTTTGACCAAACAGATTTAATTGCAAAAAAAGGTAGGTCAGCCAGAGAGATTGGTGTGTAGTCCCAAATATCAGGCAGCACAAATACTCCAGTACGGTCTCTATAATCATACAAACACAAGGATCAGTACGGCATCAATAAATTAATTATCGAGGCTAAACTCAAATTAGAGACTAAAGTTAAACTCTTAACTAGTGTAACATGTACGTCTCTCAGTTTTGTTTATGTCCTTTATAAAATTTTAATACGTAATTTCCCTTTAAAATGCCTTGTATGGATGAGAGAAGCACTCATTCTATATAAATGCTTGTTGAGTACTAAAACACTAACATATACATATTGGAATAATTCCCAATAAAATGCTGTTCTTAAACTTAAACCTTGATTTGATAATCTCAATTAATTACTTTAATAAAATGTTGTGGACCCTGATAACATCTTTGGAAACCGAAACCTTTTATAGATCCCGATGTGTGTGATCATGTTTTAATACATGTTGGAACCTCCATACAGTTATCCCACTTAAACAATATATTTTTTTCCAGAACAACTAGGAATGAAATAGGAGAAACAAAATGAATTACTATTGTTCTAAAGTGTTTTGTTTAATACAGGTTTAGGAAGAGTTGTCTTGCTGTGTTGCAAGTGGCCTCTGATAAGGAAGGGACAGCAAACTGTAGACATATGTTATATTAAGTTGCTCTCACTTGTCAGGTCTTGGAAACCCACTTAATTTATTGCAGATGCCTCTATTATACCACTTTACAAATTGACTAAGCATACTTATTATCCTATTTTATTTTAGTTATTTCACATTGCACAGCCTATGCAAACAATGTCTAGGTCCCAACTTCAGCTTGTACATCCTCTAAGAGCCAGCATTAATACTGTTTTATCTATCAAAACTATATATAAAGTATTAAAAACATGAACCATCTGTGTATTAGGCTGAGGTTGTTGGGTGTGGGTATAGCTTGAAAGTTGTGGTTGGTATTGAGGAACCTGCCAGGGTGGGAGTCCTTGAATGCCAGCTGGGCCAGGTTGACCAGGAGAACCGGGTTCACCACAAGCACCTTTGGGTGAATCCCTGCTATCCATAATTAAAACAGTGCTGAAGTTACCATCTCTTCAAAAGTTAAATCCTTTGATCAAATTCTCTACCTCTGCCTCTAAAACTTTTCTGATTCAATCTATCACCTCCAAACTTTCTTTGTCTCGCCTGCTTAAGATCACAATCACAACATACTTTTCCCTCTTTCTTTATATCCAAAACAACCTGCCGTATCTTTCTCATGAATCTTCCCAAGAAATTCAGTTGGGGTCAAAGAGGGCCAGTCACAGACCAACAGTTTGACCAAAAGTGAACAAGGAGGAAGCATATTCCATATGAAGGTCGAGATGACTTAACTCACACCCCCTCTTTGTGTACACCTATTTGTGTACCACACAGATATAATATTAATAGGCTTTTGAAGATTTATTGTGCATGTATAGCACGGTTGTCTAGGGGTGTATACATAAACAGTGAAAGCAGAGTCTTCACATAGGGTTTGCAATACTGACAGTCTGTGTCATAGGTGTAATACAGACATGCGGTTAGGAACTTTTCCATTGTCAGCACACTAATATATTGCAAATATTAAAATCATATTGCAGCTGTTTCCTATACCTGCAAGGATATGGTTTGAATACTTCAATTGAGTTCAAATTGAGTATCAAAAATTCTAACCACAAAAACTAAATTTTATATGCTTATCAAAATGAGTTTAACCCCTTAGTAATTTAATAGGGTGACCTCTTCCCATAGTATGGTTCCTTTTATTATTATTATATTATTTATTCTCTTCTGGGTCTGCAAAATGCTTTCAATATACCAATACAAATATAATACAGTAGTTTAGAATTGCCTCAAAAGAAATTATCTGATCTCTATTAAAAATACCATTTCATCATTTTCCTATAATCAATGAGGCATACTAGATGAATCTTAATCTTGGAAAAAACCTATCCTATACTGGACAGGAAAGTTGAATTTTGACAGGAAGTCCATTATTGCAACAGAATTTTGGAAATCAGCTAAAATTTACAAAAACAGACTCCCTCTTTTTTTTTTTCTTAAGACTACAACTCATATTGCTCTTGGACTAGTATTCTCTAATAAATCAGTTATTTAATAGATTATTACGCTGCCATTTACATCTGTATCAATACTAAGACAAACTTATTCAAATATAATTTAAAAAAACACAGCAAAATACCCATTAACATACATGACGATTAAACTGCGCACTTCAAAATGAGTAACCAAAACAAACATTTATGACAATCATCATTCACACAGAATAAACTTCTAACAGCTGTATTCAGAACATATTATTGTAAGGTATACCAATTTTAGTTTGTATTGGATTTATTTAAGAGTTCTGGTACCAAAGGGTTTATTTTTTCTTTTTTAGAAAAGAAGGGATCCCGTACGGCCATATAACACGTTTGACTTAAACATTTGTATAACACTTGCATTAACCAGTTGCAACATATGTACCCTGTCAATAGAATTTCTCTCTTATACGCTTATAGAACATTTGGACCAGATTACACAGACATGGTATCACCTGCATTTGTCAGAACTCTCAAAGACTCAAAATATTTATACTACTCCATGTTAAAGGCATGGCAAAATTTTGACCGGTCAATTTGAGTTTCCAAAAGTCATATCAACACAGGTAAAAACCTTTGTCCATGGTTTTCTGATCCTACATTCCATGACCAAAATTTCAAACCCACTTCTTCACAGTTTGGGTCGCAAGCAATAAAATCTCAGCAACCCCATACAATAATTTACAGAATACATACAATTTAAAGCACATACAACATGTGACGTACTGGAATACTACAAGTTAGCTTACAGCACAATATGAAGCATGTGTTGGAACGCTGAAAATATACATTTTGCTCTCTAATTCATAATCATCTAAATTTACAACATAAGTTCTCTGCAACAAACACACAGGGCAGAAAGAATGTGGTGTTTGACGTTTTGAATGAAGTGACTTTTTGTCCCAATATGAAAATAAAGGGCTCATCATATAAACAATCATACATCCCACTCTCATGAAAAAGTGTAGTGGGCTTATAGTACTTTTGACCAAGTATAAAAATAAGGGGCTCATTATGCAAACATACATACATGCAGATAAATCATGTTAGTTCTAGAATTTGTAGCCCCCCTTAAATAACCTCTAATTTTTTTCTTATTCCACATCACCATTACATGTACTTTTTACATTCCCTCAATTAAGACTTTATACTTAAAATCAGCGTTGCACATCATAAAATAGCACATAAATTAGCAAGCCGGAGTAATGCCAAACATCCATCATACCTTTTAACCCCCTTTTTTTTTTTTAATAACCATTTTAGTCTGCCAAATTTACATCTACGTTAAATAAATACCACAGTCCACCAAAGACTGGAAATCTGTTTTACAACCTACCAAAGGCAACCTCTACCAAAGAGGGATCTAGGGACGTCTCCCATATGTAAATGTACATCACAGGTACATCACAGCCTACCAAAGGCTTGAAATTATTTTTAACACCTGGCCAAAGGTGAACCTCTTACCAAAGAGGAAATGTGCACAATAACTGCTACTACCTACCAAAGGCAATCCTCCAACCCGTGGAGTAATAGAAGTCTACCTAAGACTTAACAAAATACCATGTCTACCAAAGACATTATCCTGTGAAAATCCCCTTTAAAAATGTAAATAGTGAAAAACCCCATTAAAACAAGAAATGCAATGTGTGGGAGGATGGCAGAAGCAGGCAAAGGTCCCCAACCCCTTAAGGACACACGACAGAAATACTCCGTCATGATACCCTTAAATTCCAGAAGTTGTGTCCCCAAGGGGCTAAAGACCCTCTTACCTGCTACTCCGTTCCCAATTGCACCCAAAAACTTCTGACACCAGTTTGTTGGGGATAAAATCAGCCTGGGCCCTTTGTGGATGATGGATATTTGCCAACTCATACAGAGCTCTGGAAATTGGAAATGAATAGCAGAGACGTGTTCAATAACCAATTCAAATTGTATTCATACGTCAGTTATATTTATACCCCATTTTCATAGCAGGATGGGAGGGGGAAAAATGAGCATATGGGCGTGACAATGACATTGTTTTTCACAAGTTATAAACATCTGTTTTTAGTTATAATTCGATGTTACATAATGTATGCATATTGGATAAAACCCAGATGATTACAAATACCGAAATCTTGGACAATTAACAAGGTCATTCCAGAATCCTTATCATGTCATGTCATGTCATGTAAATAACAAAATCATGTTCCAATAACATTTCCCGTAAATAGATAAGTCATTGTGACATGAGATACAATTCCAAATTTATTCTTGATTCAAATTAACCCTTACATGAACAGTTAGGATATAGAGCAAAATGGATATTCATATCCTACAGTCACAAAAAGTATTCATAAATATTTTTGAGGCAGTTTTAAAGCAATGTAATTATTCAAGGTGGTGTATTTTAGTATGTATTTAGTCTACTTTATTTGTATAAAATGAATTGAGTAAAATACATTTCTTTACTGTTGAATAAATACATTCTCTAGCTAATCATTTTGTTTTTGCAAAGATCATTAAATATATTTAGGAGACTATAGAAGTTAAAATGTGGAACACTGATTTTAATTAGTTTTAATGGTCATAGTCTTGAACTCTGTTGAACCATGCACATTCAGTAAAACCATAAGTGATCAAATTAAATGTTTTATCAAAACTTGCATAGAATGACATATTTAATGATCTATTATAAAAGTCTAACTCTTACAATTAATGTAAAATGTAAATCTCTGCAGTATCTGCATATAAAATATACCAAATTAAAGTGAGATTAATGCAGAAATTGGATTTGGAAAAAAAAATAGGAATGAGATTTTAGAGGTCATTTACTGAAAATTTGTACTTAGGCTTGTTTCAGAATTTAAATAAGGTCATATTCATTTTAAGGACAATAATGCAATTTCAACGTGTAGTTTATACCAGTTTGATTTGATATTTAAGAAATAAAACCAGGCTTTTTTTACTCCCCTTAATTTTGTACTTTAATAAGCAATATTTGTCATAAATCAGCACAAAAATGGTCATATCTGAAGATATATTTGTCCTTATAATAGAGGTAACTCTGGAGTAGTTATAGAATAAAATTCTAACTGTGTAAGCAATGTAACTGTTCCTTGGTTTAAAGGCCAAATACAAAATAAATGAAAATAGCTGTTTGGTAGATATAACCCAAATTAAATTATGCATGATTTAATTAATTTTAATTTTTTTCATCGGAGTATATCTAAAAACAGCTTGCAAGACTATGGCCTGGGTTATTAATATATATGACTACAAGGAACATTTTCTAATTTTGTTACTGATTATATAATAGTCCATGATCATTATTTTGATACATGAAGGCCTATCATTTTAACACAATGTTCTCAAAATCTATATTGAAACATACATTAAAATGTGCATTAAGGTTTTTGAAGGGCAGGTGAACAGGGCTGGTGCAAGGATTTCTGCCGCCCTAGGCATAGATCCATTTTGCCGCCCCTCATGTCACTCACTCACTGACAGACACACACTGGCAGACACACATGCTCACTGACATGCACACAGACACACTAACTGACACACATACACTCACTCACTGACACACAGAAACAGGTGAACAGGGCTGGTGCAAGGATTTCTGTAGCCCTAGGCATAGATCCATTTTGCCGCCCCCTCATGTCACTCACTCACTGACAGACACACACTGACAGTCATACACTCAATGACAGACAGACACACACACTCACTGACACACACACACTGACAGACATACACTCACTCACTGACAGACATAAAGACACTCACTGACAGACAGACAGACACATACACAGGCAGACACTCACTGACACACACCTGACACACACACACACAGGCAGACACTCACTGACACACACACACAAACACAAACACACAACAGACACAGACTGACACACACACTCACTGACACAGAGACTCAGAAATCCAGCCTCCCTACCTCCCTGGGGTCCAGTGTGGGGCAGCTCCTCACTCCTCCAGCACGCTGTTTAGTATGCTGGGGCCGGAATGACGTCATATTCCAGCTCCCAGCATCACAGAGGCCACGCGAGGGAGGAGTGGGAAGCTGCAAGAACAGCCTCCCCTGCCATCCACAATAGAGCAGCCTGCCTCCTGTCCTCCTCTCCTCCGCTCACCGATATTTCTTGGCAGAGCAGGCACCTGCCATCAAAGTAAGCAGGTGCTTGCTCTGCCTTACCTAGCAGAGCTTTGGGGGAAGCCTGAGGTGGCCAGATGGCCACCTTCTGGTCCACCTGTGACAGGGATCCTCTGGGCGCCCCCACTTTCGGGTGCCTGGAGGATCGGCCTGGCGCTGAGGGGGGGGGCAGCTCAAGAGCCGCTCGCCCAGCACTGCGGACCCAGACAGGGGGATCCCACCAGGAAATAGACCCTTAAATATGCCACTATTTATGGACTTTGACAAGTGATTTTAAACAATCATGAGGTTGTCCATATGAAAGGATAAATGTGTTTGGAAACATTGCTTCCAGTCTGTTATAATTGTGTATTGTGTATATATACTTGAGCATTATATTTGTTCCCTACCTGTGGATTGTTTTCCAGTAGTTTTTGTTCTGAGTATCCTGGTAGCTCTGCAAATTTCAAATTGTATAATTGCTTTATGAAAATTCTCTCAGTAATTATTATTTTTAATTTCTGTCAGTGTTTGGAGAACAGATTTTACAGCAGTATCCGGCTGTAAATTGTGGAGTATTTGGAGTATTTCTGATGACTGCTGTCATGTTTGATATATAAGGGTATGTCATTTGTTTGTGGTATAGCATCTCTGTATTATGCAGTATTTTATATAGATGTGATTGTACACAAGATGAAACTGTTAAGTGAAATGTTTAAAGGCATAGTTTTATTGTTGGGTGAAAATAATTAAAATGTCATAGAATTGGAGGATAGCTTTTTCTCTTGATACTAAAATTATCCTGATGTCATCATTGTATATAATGAGTGAAGAATACAGGTGTAATGAAGGAGTGGTGTACACAGATAGGAGAAAAAAGAGTGTACTATTCTCCGATGGTACTCACCTGTCCTGGAGTGCCTGCGATGACCAGTAGGTCAGTCTGCAGTGCTCATAGTGCCTGTGGCTGCTGCACCCCACTCAGAATCCTCTGAAACTTGATTCACCATCAGGGAACTCGCAATTATTGTTCCAGCATTCCAAGATGCAGCCATTGCATGAGGAGACTGGTCTGCAGGTCAGAGGTTGGAGGAGGTGTTGCTGAGGGGCAGAGTTAGGAAAATTATGAATCCAAAATGGGTCTGATTCCCAAAGTCAGACACATTGACCTCAGGTAACCCCCTTCTACAGGTGAGACCAGGTTATGTGATTGAGCTACTCCTATAGAAGCAGAGCACACCTTTCAGTCGGTGCTTGGTTGTTTTGTTGTCTGTCTCAACACCACTTTTGTTTGTTGACCTTTGTTTCCTCTCCTTGCTAGTTTCCTTACTTTGCCTGCTTTCTGAATTTTGCTGATTACCACCTGCCCTAACCTCT
>CAKOES020000044.1:0-23185 GCA_933207985.1 Pelobates cultripes
ACGTGTCTAAACAAGACAGTATGAATGTGGACAATGAGGGGATAAATGAAATAATTACTGCTTAACAGGTATTATTACATCAAGGTAACGTAAATAGTACATGCTAAAACTTTAAAGGGACTGAACTGTAGGTAAAAAACTTAAAATGCCTCTGTAAGCAGACTATATAAAGCATTAGGTTCTATCCAGCCATTGCAATATTTCTAAAGGAAATCCTTATGACAAGACGCATCCAGTAATTGAAAGATGAGTATAATGCAGCAAATTCAGTGCCCGGGAAAACAGGATAATAAAAAGAGTCTGCACAAAGGACATATTCTGAGTAAAAGCATTTCATGAAGCAAATGACGCTCAGACAAATTTTAATTTAAGGTTCTGTCTTGGACACTGCAATGCCCCTTGGCCGGAAGAGCTATTAGATTTCCGTCTGAGCATTAAGAGGGTCCTGTGGTCTTGTTAATTCCTTTCACAGAGGAAAAAAGACTGACTATGTAGTGACTGGTGACCCAATCAATTCCAGGGACAGGCAAAACATTAAATTGTCAATGCATTTAAAACCACTTGAAAATTATTTTTCGTTTCCTGAGGGTAAAAAAAAAAAAAACCATCCCAGTGTTTTGAAACGGTTGATATGGAATGTATTTATTTTTGTCCAAGGTTTGTGGTATGTGTTTTGTTACTCAGGCATCAGAACCACTACAGCTTCACGTACTGGTTTGGGGGCAAATAGCCTGTCCTTGCAGCCTCAGCAGTGTAAATACTGCCCTTTTTGAGAGAAAAAAAACAGTGTTTACACTGCTTGTCACTACGACAGTTACTAGAGGGACTTCCTGGTTGCAATCTGCAGGACCGACTATCAGCATTTCTACACTCTGCATTTCTACACTGAACCCTCAGTGCATATCTGTGGCAAGTTGCAGATTGGTGTAGTGTGGCGATTTGATGCACATGCGCACTAGTCTCACAATGCTTATCTATGGGGGAAGCTTTTGATTGTACTGATAATCTCAGCAAGGGAGGTGAAGTGGCCATGGTGAGTACAGCATGGCGAGAAGAAAAAACACAAGTAATACTCACCCTTAAACTCTCACAGAGATGGGAGGGGGCAAAGAGACTGTCCCTGTAGTATTTCTAAAGTAAAAACTACATTTTCAGAGAACAAAATGTGTTTAATTACCTGTCTAATGCTACCTCAAAGGGCTGCCACACTGTCAGCCTCTAGAGGTGCTTCCTGGATGCAGTCATGTGCTGATTGCTTCCTACAGACATGCATTGAGTCAATGCATCTCTGAGGAGATGCTGTTTGCCACAACGCAGTGATTACTGCACATGCACATATGGCTCCCCAATGCTTTCCTATGGGTTCCTGATGCTCATCAGGTCCAAATGTACTCATCAGGAACATTCATAATCGGGTTCTTAAAGCTTCCTGTTCTCACCACACCAGAATCAGAATGTTGTGGCTGGTGAGGGAAAGCTTTGATCTCCCTACTGTCATGCTGCCTCTCTTCTTCCTGCTGCCTCAAGGCCGTTACCTCAGTGGCCTTGTGGGAAATCCAGCCCTCTTACTGTCCCTTTTTATGGCATGACAATACCTTACTAGCCTTAGCAACTGCTGATTGACATTATACATTGTTGTCTAGTTTGATGTCTATATCTATTGCCATAGCCTTCGTGTGTTTTTTTTCCCTAATTCACTACTATTTATTGTGTTACTTGCTTGTGCATTCTTCACCCCAAAGTGTACAACTTTGCATTTATCTACAGTAAATTTTGTTTGTCATTTGAGTGCCCAGTACCCTAATCTATGAATGAAAATTTCCATTAGGGAATGTTTATAATTTATATATCACCGGGGGGGGCGGAGCCGAGCACCAGACAGGAACGGTCGCATCACCTCCGAGCTCCGGACAAACGATGCCTAAAAGGCCCTAAAACTAAGCCCTGCGGCACCTACAGAGGCATTCTACCAGCTCCCGGGGAAACCCCAGTAAGCGAGCAGCAAGCTGATGCCTTTTTTGTATCTGCAAACGAGCAGAAAGACCCGACGGAAAACCGGGGCCTACACCGCCTACCAAGCCTCAAGGTTCGCACAAGAACTCACAGCCCTGAAAGTGCACCAGGACGCCTACCTGCAGACTGGGACAGCTGCGCCTAACGACTACAACATGGGCAGAAAATCCAAGAGACCCACACAGAACACAAGCAGGACCACACAGGACATAGGCAACCTGCTGCAAAGACCAACGGCGCCCAAGATGGCGGCCTCGCCAGACCGCACAACTGCCTCCCAAGATGAAGGAGAACAATCTGGAGCCGAACAAGAACTATTAACCGCTCACCCAATAAGGGATCCACAAACTAACAGAACTAACCTCACACCGGCTACTAAACAAGACATAGCCGACCTGCTGAAAGAAATGAGACAAATGCACGCAGCAGATATGGACTTGCTAAGGACCGAAATGCAGGCAATAATTACACGCACTCAAGCCACTGAAGAGGACACCCTAGACTTGAAACAAGAGGTACAGGGGCTAAAAGAACAAATAACACTCATGCAGACATCCCAATCCAACCTCACTACGAGAATGGACCTAGCAAAGGACCGCAACAGGCGCACTAACTTAAAATTAAGGGGGATACCGGATAGCGTGGACTCCACAGAACTACCCCACTACCTCAGACGTCTCACAGCCACGCTCCTACCGCACGCCCAAGCAAAAAAAAATTCACACTAGACGGTTTCTTTAGGATCAAAAGAGCAAGACAAGCCCCAGCCACAGCTCCACAAGATGTCATCATCCGGTGCCACTCAGTGCTAGACAAAATCAAGATCCTTACAGCAGTCAGGGGAAGGACACCACTTGCTTTTGAATCATCCCACATTACCTTCTATCAGGACTTAACAAGAAACACGCTGTTGTGGCACAGGTCCCTGGCACAAGTGACGAGCAGTCTGCGCGAAGCTAAAATTGAGTACAAATGGACTCTACCAAGCACCCTGACTGTAACCAAAAACGGTACCACACACAATCTTTCCTCACTACAGGAGGCAGAACAGTTCCTACGCGCACTGGGGATTCACGCCGGACCCGCAGCACAAGAAACTCCCACGTCTTCGTACACCTGGTATCCTGACAGAACGACCCCATTCATCCCCAGGAATAGAGAGCACCGGAGAGAACCGACCTGAACTGTAAAATTTGTAGCCAACAAGCATACAATGCATTAACAGGTTCCGGTCTTGCCTTCTGTTTTACCTTTAGTTTCTCCTGTTGTTTCACTGTTTATTTTTATCTATGTATTACTGAAACATATGCACCTACACGACTAACTAAACGCTACACCATAACTGCTGCTGACACAACATCAGACAAGACCCACCCTGACACATACACCAAAAGCTCCAGGGAGACTACACCTCCCCCCACCCCACCCGCGACCTCCTCGGTAAGGAGTCAATTCCCAACCCACTGGACGATCGCAGAGGCACACATAGGCTCAATGAGCGACAACCCCTATACACACGTATAACTATACGCAAACGGACACACGCTGACACGCGGACTTCATAGCACTCACCTGTGGACACAAACGCCACTGAGGACAACCATTCGTACACACAATTAACCCCTTCAGGGAACATGTAAGGGGGCACAAACACGCAACCAACCAACTCCAAACAGACAACCCTTGGGTTCTTTACCCCCCCACACTACTACAATCCTAGCACTGGAGGGGGAAAAAGACACACTCCTCAAAAGTACTCCAATGTTGCCTCAGTTCGACACCAACTGACCCATAAATTATATTAAAATGTGCAGAACTAGCTAACACCACAGATTAGAATCGACAGACTGCTATGTATGCCTAAACTATGTTGTGATGTCATGAAACATTTGAAAACCCGGAAGGCTGTTGTGGCCATACGGGTAGTATTGTAACTAACCTTGCACGCAAAAATAAAGAATTGCAAAAAAAATAAAATTATGTATCACCAACATAAAAAATATCATAATTCTATCCACAATATTATCTAATAATACCAGAGAATAAAAGTACACCATTCTAGGCAATAACGTTTTACCTGTGAGGCAAACTACATTACATTAGCCTCCTCCTACAACGTCCCTTTTCATTATGTCCATAGTTTGGCAGGACTGTGACCTCCTGTTTATTCTTTACATTGATACTCTGGCATGGATACAATTAAGTATCTAAACCAGTGGTAGTCAACCTTTTTCTACCTACCTCCCACTAATGCATCTTTCTTGATGGAAAAATTTCCTTACCGCCCACCAGTTTTCGCGCAAGTGCAGAATATTTTTTAGAAAGGAGGGTGCTTTAAAAATAAAATAAATGTACGTACATTTATCTTTTTATTTCTACTTAAGGATTGTTTATAATGTTTTTAACTTTATATAGTTTAATGAGAAAACAATAAAGTAAACTGAAATTACCTTTATTAGTGAATAATGAAATCCTTGAGGTTGATGCTGCAAGACTAAATATTTGATATCTGGTTTGATTTTCATAAGGAACAAACGAAGGTCTCCTCTTTCGGTGATATTCAGACGACTTCTCTGTTTGCGCATAATATGAATTCTTATCTGTGCGTCAGCTCATCTCCTCTCCCTCCTCAATTCCCCCCCCCACTTTTTTTTCCCTTTTTTCTATTTTTTTAACCTTCCTTATCGCAATGCCCAGTAGGAAGGCTGAGCTAGGTATCCCACTTATTATATCCCACTATAACAGACAGGCACACATACATACATACAGACACACACACAAGACACACATACACACATACAGACACACACAAGACACACATACAAAGACACATACCGTGTTTCCCCGAAAATACACCCTACCCCGAAAATAAGCCCTAGCTGAATTTTCGGGGTGGGCTGCAATATAAGCCCTACCCCGAAAATAAGACCTAGGCATTGTACCTTTCGGCCCGGCGGGACTTCCTTCTTCTATGAGGAGGAGGAGCGTTGCAGGCCGCGGCATCGCGCAACGTGATGACGACGTGCGCAGCGTCGTCAGTCTGCCTTCACGGATCTTCAGCGGAAGGATCCATTTCCGGGCGGTGAGGCACCCAGTGGTCGGACTCGGCGGGCAAGGAAGGCATCTTTGAAATGTGAGTAGATATTTTATGTCTGGGACTGAATTAATTAAAGGGGGCGATGAATTAATTAAAGGAGGCGGTGAATTAATTAAAGGGGGGGCTGGATTAATTAGAGGGGGGTGGATTTATTAAAGGGGGGTTGGATTAATTAAACGGGGGGTGGATTTATTAAACGGGGGGTGGATTTATTAGAGGGGGTGGATTTATTAAAGGAGGGGTGGATTTATTAGAGGGGGGTGGATTAATTAAAGGAGGGGTGGATTAATTAAAGGAGGGGTGGATTAATTAAAGGGGGGTGGATTAATTAAAGGAGGGGTGGATTAATTAAAGGAGGGTGGATTAATTAGAGGGGGCTGGATTTATTGGGGGGGTGGATTTATTGGGGGGGTGGATTAATTAAAGGAGGGTGGATTAATTAAAGGGGGGTGGATTAATTAGAGGGGTGGATTTATTAGAGGGGGTGGATTTATTAAAGGGGGGTGGATTAATTAAAGGGGGGGTTCAATGTACATACCGGTACCATAAATAAATAAGCCCTACCCTGAAAATAAGCCCTAGTGTGTTTTTTGGGACTAAAATTAATATAAGACCCGGTCTTATTTTCGGAGAAACACGGTACATAAAAAAGACAGGCACACATACATACAGACACACAGACAGGCACACATACAGACACACACACACACAAGACACACACATACAGACACACACACAAGACACACATACAAAGACGCATACAGACACACATACATACAGACAAACAGACAGGCACACACACACACACAAGACACACAAGACACATACATACAAACAGACAGGCACACATACATACAGACACACATACACGCACACATACAGACACACACACAAGACACATACATACAAACAGACAGGCACATATACATACAGGCACACACACACACACAGACATGCACACACACACACATACAAAGACACACACATAAGACATACATAGACACATACACACATACAGACAGAAGACACACATACAACACACATACATACAAAGACATACACACACAACACATACATACAAAGACAAGACACACATACATACACACATATATACAGACAGACACACACACACACACAAGACATACATACATACATACATACAAATACACATACACACACATACAGACAGACACACACAAGACATACAAAGACACACACACAAGACATACATAGAAAGACACATACACACAAACAAACACACACAAAATATTTTAGGCACCCTCCTGTTTCCTACATTTTAGGTGCAGGAGGGTGACATTCCCAGTGGTCCAGGGGTGGCTCAGGTGGATGGGAGTCATAGTTCCCACTCTGATTCCTTCTGCTTCCTCCCGCGCGGTCTGTGTGTTAGCTGGGAGGAGTGACTTCCTCCCAGCTCTATGATGTAATCACAGGGGGCCTGGTCGCGCTGTTAAGGCGCCCAGCGCTGACCAGGCCCCCTTACAATCCACATACATCGCGTGGCCCTGACCGCCCACCTGGAATCCTGAAACGCCTGATCTAAACTTTATAATGTACATTGCAACAAATGCCAATGTTAGGTTTTACTCAACCTTATACCACTGTATTAGCAGAGCATTATGCTTAAAGGAACTCTATAGTCACCAAAACAACTTAAGTTAAAGGGACACTATAATCACCAAAGCAGCTTTAGCTCAGTAAAGCAGTTTTTGTGTATAGATCATGTCCCCAATGTCTCACTGCTCTATTCTCTGCTGTTAGGAGTCACTTTTGTTTCTGTCCATGCAGCTAAGACTCAGGCTACATTAAGAAAATGAAAAATAAGAAAAAGGAAAGTAATTTTCCTATCTCCTCAGCCAACAGAAAATTGGAACGAGGATTAGGAAAATGGGTCAGGATGGTGGTACCAGCTCCACCTAGTATGGGCTTGAACCCAGGTATTGTATATGAAAAACGAAAATAAACTGAATAGGAGGAAGAGCCCCCTAGGGGGTCCTCCTAATGGCTGGTATAAAAAATATGTACACCATAAATACAATATTTCTCTCGGCTTCTTGGAAAAATATGTGAAGTGTAAACAGTAGAAGCTCTAGCTCCTCTGGTATAACCAAGTATCTTAAGGCAAGAGTAGATATGTGAACCAAAAAACTTTATTGACCTTATAATGCCCAGAATATACTATAGTAACAATGTAACCAGTGGCTAGTAAGACTAGGTCTATATTCCCCCCATTTGAGCTAAATTTGTTATAATATGAGAGCAATCCAAAATAGTGTGAAAGCTCAAAAAACACAAATAAACGCCCAAGAAAAGAGGGGGGGAGTGATAAAAAGAGGGGGGACAGATAGAAAATTACAGGGTACCCTGATCGATATATAGACGGGATCCTGGATAAACGAATACGTCAATCAAATCTGGGACACCAGGAATAGAGCCCTCTAATAGGAGAGAATAGCAGGATGTCTAAAAGTAGGTAACTCCGAAAAAGAAATAATAAGTGATGGTAGCAGAACCATGCAGCGGCCTCTAGTTGGTAAGCAGCCAGTAAGTATCAAAATCTAAGAGTCCAGCAACCAGAGTACGAGAACTCCTTCGTCAGGGGCTAAAAGAGCTTCCACTGTTTACACTTCACATATTTTTCCAAGAAGCCTAGAGAAATATTGTATTTATGGTGTACATATTTTTTATACCAGCAATTAGGAGGACCCCCTAGGGGGCTATTCCTCCTATTCAGTTTATTTTCGTTTTTCATATACATTAAGAAAATGGTTTCATTTGCAATCAGATGTTAACTTACTTGCTCTTAATGGTATCTGCTGCTCTGTAAATTTTACTTTAATCACACATAGAAGGGCCATGCAAGGTCTAGTAAGCAATTAACAGAGCAGGAGAAAATACATTTAACAGAATTTACAATAAAGGAAGTATAAACATTAGCTCTCACTTTACAGGAAGTGTTTAGGAAGCCTGTGTACGGGAGGTGTGGCTAGGGCTGCATAAACAAAGTGATTTAACTCCTAAATGGCAGGGAATTCAGCAGTGAGACTGGAGGCGTGGTCTATATGCCAAAACTGCTTCATAATGCTAAAGTTGTTTTGTGACTATAGTGACCATTAAATGAAACATTTTTAGTGTGTAGAACATGCCTCTGCAGTTTCACTACAAAATTGTCTGCCATTTAAAGGGTTATTCCAAGTAGCATGACTACTTCAGTGATTCTAAGTGGTCATGGTGCCCAGAGTCTGTATGTGCACAATTTTTCTATGAAAGACTGCACATACAAAGTTCAACTCATCTTCTGTATGAGGTGCAACTTTGGCACTTATGGGAAAATATGTCAGAGTAGAATGATTTGATTGATGGGAGAACTTGGTTTCAACACTGCAACATAAGGTTCGGTTAAGCTTTTTTTTTTTTAAATGAATTTGTAAACGGGGGTTGCAAGGTGGTCCAGGGGCAAAGTTACTCACAAAACCACTAACTTTTGTTTGGAGTAACTTTTTAATCTCTCTTTCCACATAGAACTTTTACCATATTTTGTTTTGTATGGAATCCTTAGCAGCATCCTCACTAGATGACATATAATTTCTGTTCCACTACCTAACTCTGCTCACTATTCCGTATCAGACAACTGAAAGGTCTTGTGATATGTTCTTCTACAAAGGAGCTGTGCAATTTTGGGAAGGAAAAAAACTTTACACCGAATATAACATCTAAGAGTTTAAAATCTTTGAAAACATTTCTGTTTTTGTTTCAATACTAATCACTCATTTGTATTGTTCTGCATATCTCTGATTATATTTTGTCACATGCTGGTGAGAAATGCTAACAGAATTTATATACACAGTGCAGAATTGTAGAGAATCAACAAAGGAACTGTAAATTATAGTCCAAAATAGCTGTGAAGAAAAAGAAGAATGGATAGTTTGGTCTAAAAATATTCAACTTGGAAAAAAGATGCAGAGAACTATATAATATGGCTGTGTATATTTTTAATTTATTATACAGAGAAAATTTTCTTATTCACAAAAAAACTAAAATTCCTAGTATATCTCTTAGGTAGAGATGAGCGAACCTGAACATTAAGATTTTTGGACCCCGAACCCAAACACGGACATTTCAGTAACAGTTCGGGTTCGAGTTCGGTGTTCGGCGATTTAATGGCACGTTTTGAAATGCTGAAAGGCAGCCAATCAACAAGCGTTTGACTCGTGTGCCCTTAGAAGCCATCACAGCAGTGCCTACTAATGGCATGACTGTGATTGGCCAGTGCAGCATGTGACCTAGCCTCTATATAAGCTAGAGTCACATGAGCTCTTATTAGTGTAGGGAGAGGATGCTGCAGCGGTGAGGGACAGATTAGGAAAGAATTCTGGTGTTGAATCTGCAAACTACAACGATTATTTTTGTGGGTGCTATACTACATTTTTGTACCCTGCCCTGAGCCCAGTGCCACAGAGAAATAAGCAATCAGTCTGTTTGTTAGGTGGGCATTTTTGCAAGTGCAGTGCACTTGCAACTGCATGTGTGCCAGGCACATTACTTTAATCCTGTTCTGGTAGCTCAGTGGGCAACATCTAGGCATTTTTAAATACTGCTGTGACATTGCAGTTTGACAAATTCACATTTCTTTTTTGCTAAAAAGTAAATTTGGGGCGTGCACTTCATATCTGATAGTCAAATAAACCGTCAAATACAGTGGTTACATCGCAGTTTGAAAAATTCACATTTTTTGGGTGCTAAATAGTACATTTGCTGCCTGCAGTGCACTTCATATCTGAGAGTCAAATAGAACCGTCAAATACTGTGGTTACATCGCACGTTTAAAAATTCTATTTTTTTTTGGTGCTATATAGTAAATTTGCTGCCTGCAGTGCACTTCATATCTGAGAGTCAAATAGAACCATCAAATACTGTGGTTACATTGCAGTTTGAAAAATTCTGGTTTTTTTGGTGCTAAATAGTACATTTGCTGTCTGCGGTGCACTTCATAGCTGAGAGTCAAATAGAACCATCAAATACTGTGGTTACATCGCACTTTGAAAAATTCAAATTTTTTGAGTTCTAAATAGTACATTTGGGGCATGCTCTTCATATCTGAGAGTTAAATACTGTGGTTACATCGCACTTTGAAAAATTCACATTTTTTTGGTGCTAAATAGTACATTTGGGGCATGCACTTCATATCTGAGAGTCAAATAGAACCGCCAGATACTGTGGTTAGATCGCAGTTTGAAAAATTCAAATTTTTTTGGTGCTAAATATTACATTTGGGGCGTGCACTTCATATCTGAAAGTGAAATAGAACTGTCAAATACTGTGGTTACATCGCAGTTTGAAAAATTCTATTTTTTTGGGTACTAAATAGTACATTTGCTGCCTGCAGGGCTCTTCATATCTGAGAGTCAAATAGAACCGTGAAATACTGTGGTTACATCGCAGTTTGAAAAATTCTATTTTTTTGGGTACTAAATAGTACATTTGCTGCCTGCAGTGCTCTTCATATCTGAGAGTCAAATAGAACCGTCAAATACTGTGGTTACATCGCAGTTTGAAAAATTCTATTTTTTTTTGCTGCTAAATAGTACATTTGCTGCCTGCAGTGCACTTCATATCTAAGAGTCAAATAGAACCGTCAAATACTGTGGTTACATCGCACTTTGAAAAATTCTAATTGTTTTGGTGCTAAATAGTACATTTGCTGCCTGCGGTGCACTTCATACATGAGAGTCAAATAGAACTGTCAAATACTGTGGTTACATTGCACTTTTAAAAATTCTAATTTTTTAGTGCTAAATAGTAAATTAGGAGCGTGCACTTCATATCTGAGAGTCAAATATAACCGTCAAATACTGTGGATACATCGCACTTTGAAAAATTTAAATTTTTTGGGTGCTAAAAAGTACATTTGGGACGTGCACTTCATATCTGAGAGTCAAATAGAGCCGTCAAATATTGTGGTTACATCGCAGTTTGAAAAATTCAAATTGTTTTGGTGCTAAATAGTACATTTGCTGCCTGCGGTGCACTTCATACCTGAGAGTCAAATAGAACCGTCAAATCCTGTGGTTACATCGCACTTTGAAAAATTCACATTTCTTTGGTGCTAAAAAGTAAATCTGGGGCGTGAACTTCATATCAGAGAGTCAAATAGAACCGTCAAATACTGTTGTTACATTGCACTTTGAAAAATTCACATTTTGTGGGTGCTAAATAGTACATTTGCGGCCTGCAGTGCATTTCTTGCAGTCCAATAAAACCCTTAAATACTACTCTTACATTGTTGGTTTAAAAAATCACACTTTTTTGTGCTAAATAGAACATTTGCGGCCTGCAGTGCATTTCTACCACCTCTACCTTGCCTGACTCTGGCTCCCACATCCCACCCTGTGTCCCAGGTTGTACCTCAGCCATACCTAGATGGCACTTATCTGGCTTCAAGGTCAGGCCTGCGGCCAGAATCTTGTGTAGAACCACCCTTACATGAACCAAGTGCTCCTCCCAAGACCCACTGTAGATTGTGATGTCATCCAAGTATGCACAAGCAAAATCCTGGAAGCCATCGAGGAGCCTATCCACCATACGCTGGAAAGTAGCCGGGGCATTTTTCATCCCGAATGGCATGACCCTAAATTGGTACAGGCCAAATGGGGTGACAAATTCCGACTTGGGGATAGCATCCTCGGCCAGGGGAATCTGCCAACAGCCCTTACACAGGTCTATGGTAGTGAGATAGCGTCCCCTGGCTATGTGATCTAGCAGTTCGTCTACCCTGGGCATTGGGTTGAGTTGAGTCGACTGGTATGCCACGCAGAACCGGGTGGTCCCATCTTTCTTAGGCTCCAGGACTACAGACGAGGCCCAAGGACTGTCTGAGTGGGTCATCTCCTGTATTTCCTGGGTCGTGAAGCCTGGTTCTTGGGAGAAAGTCACCTGTTTCTCCCACAGAAGCCTCTTAGCTTGTCCCATCTCGGTGTGGCTTAACCGGTCCCCTAGCTGTACAAGGCTAGTAAGGTCAGTCTGGGGGTCTCTCTCTGGTAAATCAGGGAGGGGTAAGCTTTCCGAGTCGTCTGCAGCAGGGGCACACACTGCAGCGACATCCTCCTGTCTTTCTTGGTTCTCCTTCAGCACGTTCACATGAAAGGATCGCTGGATCCTTTCATCTGCACAGCTGGCAATGACATAAGTAGTATCACATACCTGGGCTACTACTTTGTATGGGCCCTGCCAAGATGCTTGCACAGGAGGAAGAGGGGTAATTTCCATGGTTATCAGGCCAGTCATTCACAAGTGGATAGGAGGGTGGATTCCTGCACCAGCACAGGCCAGGTACACAATTGTCCAGCCAGGGCACAGTTCTGGAGGATGAGGAGGAGGAGGAACCGTGTTCACAGCAGGGTGGCACCCAACACAGCTCGTGGGCATCACTGGAGCATGGCTGGGGGGGTACGGAGTACACAGACGATACACCTCCCAGAGAGGACAGCTTGTCCTTGCCTCTGGGCAGCCTGGCACACATGAGCGACTACATGCTGCAGTGCCTGCGCAACGACTGCCGAGTTGCCCACATTCTAACTTGTGCTGATTACTAGGTGGCCAGCCTGCTGGATCCCCGTTACAAGGACAACGTGCCGTCCTTAATTCCCTCACTGGAGCGTGATCAGAAGATGCGCGACTACCAGCGCACGCTGGTAGATGTGCTGCTGAGAGCATTCCCAACTGACACCGGGGGCTCAGTGGAAGCACATGGCGAATGCAGAAGAGGAGGAAGAGGTCGCCAACGCAGCTGGGCCACCGCCAGCACCTCAGAAGGCATGGTTAGCATGGCCGAAATGTGGAAAAGCTTTGTCAGCACGCCACAACAACCAGCACCACCAGCTGATATGGAACGTCTTAGCAGGAGGCGGCATTTCAGCAACATGGTGGAACAGTACGTGTGCACACACCTATACGTACTGACTGATGGGTCTGCCCCATTCAACTTCTGGGTCTCCAAATTGGGCACATAGCCTGAGCTTGCCCTTTATGCCTTGGAAGTGCTGGCCTGCCCTGCAGCCAGTGTATTGTCTGAATGTGTGTTTAGCATGGCAGGGGGCATTATCACAGACAAGCGCAGTCGCCTGTCCATGGCCAACGTGGACAAGCTCACGTTTTTTTAAAAATGAACCAGGCATGGATCCCACCAGACTTGTTTGTACCTTGTGCAGAATAGACATTTGTACCGGCCTCACCCAGCCATTGTTATACTCAAGTGCACTTATTCTTTGTTTTCTTTTTTTATGTCCCAATATTTCGGTGGCTACCCCAATTGTTTGCAGGGCACTTGTCCTACTCTTATCCCCCATTTTACTTCCTTTTGCAACACTCTAGCCCTTTACAGGACTTTTTTAGAGCCATTTTTGTACACAAAAGTTAGGGTCCCCATTGACTTCAATTAGGTTCGGGTTCGGGGTCAAGTTCGAGGCCAATATTCGGCCGAACCCGGCAAACCCGAACATCCAGGTGTCCGCTCAACTCTACTCTTAGCTTAATGTATAATCCAGATATAAACCCCATGCTCACTTTGTAGGGATCGACCGATATTGATTTTTTAGAGCCGATACCGATACCGATATTCTGTGAACTTTCAGGCCGATAGCCGATATAATTTGCCGATATTCTGTACATTTACCATTTTGGAAAATAAAAACTATTTCTAAAGGTAAATACACAAAATATACATGCCACATGTAGTGGATGCAGTGTGTTTAGACAGGGGAGCTGTGTGTGTTTGTGTAGTGGATGCAGCGTGTGTTTGTGTAGTGTGTGTGTGTGTGTAGTGGATGCATTGTGTGTTTGTGTACTGTGTGTTGAGGATGCAATGTGTGTTTGTGTAGTGGATGCAGTGTGTATTTGTCGAGTGTGTGTAGTGGATGCAGTGTGTATTAGTGTAGTGTGTATATAATGAAAGCAGAGTGTTTGTGTAGTGTGTGGGTAGTGTGCATAAAGTGAATGCTGTATATACTAAATGCAAAGTGTTTGTGTGTATTTGTGTAGTGTGTGTGTATAGTGAATGTAGTGTGTTTATATAATGCAGAGTGTGTGTGTGTGTGTAGATAATGCAGTGTGTTTGTGTAGTGTGCATTATAGAAACACACTACACAAACATACTGCATTATATACACAAACTATGCAAACACACTGCATTATATACACACACTACACACACACACTGCATTATATAAACACACTACATTATATACACACACTACACAAACACACACTGCATTATATAAACACACTACACAAACACACTGCATTATATACAGTGTGTGTGTAGTGTGTGTATATAATGCAGTGTGTGTATATAATGCAGTGTGTGTGTAGTGTGTGTATATAATGCAGTGCGTTTGTATAGTGTGTGTATATAATGCAGTGTGTGTATTTGTGTGCATTGTATACACACACACTATATTATATACACACACACAGCATTATATACACACACTACACAAACACACTGCATTATATTGTGTAGTGTGTGTGTATATAATGCAGTGTTTGTATAGTGTGTGTATATAATGCAGTGTGTGTATTTGTGTGCATTGTATACACACACACACTATACACACACACTGCATTATATACACAGTGTGTTTGTGTAGTGTATGTGTATATAATGCAGTGTGTGTATTTGTGTGCATTGTATACACACACACACTATACACACACACTGCATTATATACACAGTGTGTTTGTGTAGTGTATGTGTATATAATGGAGGTTGTGTGAGGGGGCATTTTTTTAATTAAATTAATATTATTATTATTTTTTAAGATTTAATTATTATTTTTTGTTTGTTGTCCCCCCTCCCTGCTTGTTGCCTGGCCAGGGAGGGGGGATATAGCAGTCCCTGGTGGTCCAGTGGTATTGGCTCACCTCCCAGCAGCTCCTCCAGCTCCCCAGTGCAACTCTCGCGGCCAGCGTGTCGCGCGTAGCATTGCCATGGTGACCCATGGCAACGCTCTGACGGCCGCGGGTCTCGCGAGAGTTACACTGGGGAGCTGGAGGAGCTGCTGGGAGGTGAGTAAGCGCTTGCTCTCCGCCCCCCCCGGACCACCGGGCTTGTAATGAGCCTGGCGGTCCTAGGAGGTATTATCGGCAATATCGGTATCTGAATTGGCCGATACTGATATTGCCGAAAATACCGAATATCGGCCGATTATATCGGTAAAACCGATAATCGGTCGATCCCTATCACTTTGCACAGAGGGGTATCAGCCACACCTCACTGATGAAGCCCATGAAAGCTAAAACGATCGTTGCCTGTTTATGTATCTCTCGTGCACAGGGAATTGGCCGGAACTTTGGATGTGGAGTGTGATTTTGGGTGGGATCAGTCTGATATGCAAACAGCTTAGGTTATCTCTGTTATGACACAAGTTGAGCTAAAAACAGCTTAAAAACTGAGTGAGGACCTATTAAAGGTCAAGCTAGTTGCTGTCCATACTCCAAATTCTGATAAGCTCTGCTTTGGTTTATTTGCAAAAAAAACAAAAAACTTACTTGACTGTAAAGTGTTTGGCCTAATTATCGTTTCACTGAAGTTAATTGTTCAAACAGATTTTGGGCATATATATACATATATATGTATTAAAGGGACACTATAGTCACCAGAACAAATACTGCTTATTGAATTTGTTCTGGTTAGTAGAATCATTACCTTCAGGCTTTTTGCTGTAAACACTGCCTTTTCAAGGAAAATGCAGTGTTTACATTACAGCCTATTGATAACTTCACTGGCCACTCCTCAGATGGCTGTTAGAGATCCTTCCTGCATCATGGCTGCCTAAAATGCATACAGACATTCAGTGTCTCCTCCCTCTGCATGCAGACACTGAACTTTCCTCGTTGATTCAGTTCATCTCTATGAAGAGATGCTGATTGGCCAGGGCTGTGTTTGAATTGTGCTGGCTCTGCCCCTGATCTGCCTCTTTGTCAGTCTCAGCCAATCTATTGGCCCTATAGTGATCCTTTAACCTTTAACTAAATATAAGTCAATGTTTTTAATCAAAGGTAGTTGATGGAAGCAAGACCAGTGCGTTACTTCATTTGTTATAAATAGAATTTCTCCAAAAGGAAAATAGCCTAAATAGGAAACTGACTTTAATAGGAGGATTAGACAAATGTGGGAAGATAAGGAGCATTAATGACCTATTCTTCCCATCAGTCAATTGAATCTTTCTTCTGTCTCCATGTTAAAAAAATCCCTTAACTTTTTTCAAACCTTCCACTTTATCAGCCTTCCTTTAATCTTTAAATTAATTTCACATTATACTATGACTCATGCTCTCTCTGAAATATATATCATAAACATTCTCGTTATCTTCCAACTAATAAATTGTTCTTCACATGTCTTTTGTTGACCTTGATAATGTTCCTAAAATATACTTCTTTAATATATTATACAATCCTGCTCTGATTTTCCTTAAATCTGCAGCCAGTCTGAAATTGCATTTTCTTGCTGCTGCATAAGTATCATTTGATTCTGACGCATCTATGGAATGTGAATCGTAATCTCTGTGCAATGCATTCTCAAGAAAAAAAAGTTAATTTAAAAAAAATCTGCAGTCTTAAAGACTGTAAAACTCAATTAATTGGCTGTTTGTTTTTTGTTGTTGTTTTTTGTTTTTTTATTTCTTTGTCATGAGCAGTAATTTCCTTTTTATCTAAATGGTGAGTTGTATGTTTTCAATGGACTTACATAATGTCGACTAAAGTGAAAAAAACCCTGTAGTGGTGGTATGCAACTTTTTTTTCCTTCTTTCTAAAGACGATTTTATGTCATTGCCATTATATCATCCATTTTTTTTCCTTAAAAAAAATAAAAACGTCTATTTACAAACTAGTAAAAAAATAAATTCAGGGAAATGTCATATGATTGTGAATGGAGGCTAAGGACTAGACATTTGCATCTAGGTTAGTTATACCTTTCTTTATCATGTATTCACTACAGGCCTTATTTGCAATCTTTATGCTCCATATAACATTGCACAGAACTAAATAATAATCTGCATGTAGATCTGCAAGCACTGCAGAAAACACACCATAAACAGGCGCTTACCATGGAAATGAAAATACTTTAATAGAACTCACAAGGGCACATAAAGTATTTTTTCATGGTGAGTGCTAGTTTATGGCGTGCTTTATTTAGTATTTGCGTCTCTGATGTTATGTGCAAAATTGGAACCTCCTTGCCTGAGTTTCTCCCTGGATATTTGGTAAGCAAAACCCATGTCTTTATATGCATATACAAGTATATATTTTTACTGGGCTTCCTTGATTGTTTTCTCAAATTACTTTATGCCTGGTTAAGTATATATTATATATTTTTACACCTATTTATGGAGTTCCAAAGTTGGATGCTGGTAAGTTGGAGGATATATCTCACAGTGGAAAACTAGATAATAGTGGACTGCTGCTTGAATACACAGCTCAGGTCCATTTCCTGCAGGGAGTGATGAATAAGTAGAATTAAGATCCCTTTATTGTTTGTAATTAGTTGTTAATTTTCTGACACCATGGGGAGCTTCAAGCCAAAGGTCAGAAACTGCAAAATGTCACCGGATGGCAGGAACAGTTTGCGTTTTAATTATGCACAGTGGAAGAGCTCTATTGTCATCCCGACGACTGCGATTAGGGCGCATTGTCTTATGGAAATTGGAGTCGATTGCCATTTAGCACTAGATATTCTAAAAGTTCTTTTATAACAACAAAGAACCCAGGAGGTTATTAGTGTCACCTCACTGTAGCTTCTTGTCAGTATGTTTTAGCAAATTTGCTGGATACACATTTACTGTTTTTTTTTTCGTTTAGCTTGCTATCTGAATTTTATGCATTTTACATTGTACTTTCGTCTTCAGCAAGCTCCAATACTATGCTAGCGTACTATTCAGTAAAATAGGATGGACACCAAATACTGAACACACAATATAGGCATTTAATTAATTTTAACCATCTGCATTAGCAGTTGATAGGCTCCTGTTGGTTTTGATTGGCCATATATTATCTGCAGTGTATCACTGCTATCAAGGCCACTTACACACATTCCACCACCCTCTCTGAATCTACATGGTGTGAAAATAAAATGATTTATAGTAACTACTACATATATCAAATTGGACATGTCGAATCATGTATACCAGTGAGTTCCAGCGCAGCTTAACAAACATAATTCAGTGGTTATTTAAACCTATGTTCTGCTGTTTACCAGTGCACTGTTATTGTTCCTTGACCCACTTTTTTCATTATTGCTCTCGCTATTGCTCAAATGCTGGTCAATTTATTGATTTATCTATGAGACGTTGTTTTGTTGAAATTTCCCTGTTGATCATAGTTTTAATTAAGATCAATAAACAAGATGATATCTCAGAATCCTGTGAACGTTATTTTTTTTTCTTGCCCATAGCTGTACGATATACTCCAGTACAAGGAAGATGGGAATATGGTATTTTCAAAATGCAGCAAAGCTGTATAACCTACGGTGTAGCACTGGACTCAAAAAATATGTGTCTGCTCATTGTGTGTGCTGGCTCCGTACCCATTGTTTGCAGAAAGTTTTTAAAGGATTGGAGGCAAAAGCAAAGTCTCTAAAGGACTAGGCAGATTATTCCATTGGAATGGGGCAGCCCCTGAGAATTCCTGTAGATGAGAAACGTTTTTGAGACCAAGGAAATAACCGAAGAGCAAGCTACTGAAGATTTTGCTAGTTCTCACAGTTCTCCACACAATTATCTGCTTGAGTTGCAGAGCATTTGTTTGGGCTCAGTGCTCACAGTGTCTTGAGGGGTATCCGCTACACCTCAAGGCCCAAAGAAAGCCAAAACAATCCTCTAGGGTTGCTGTATCTCTTGTACAGAGAGAACATGCTGGCATTCCCATTCTGGACTGTCCTTATAGCTGGGATCAGTCTGACATGCAAATGTTTAGGTTTTCTTTGTAATGCCACAACTGAGCAAAAATGTTTCAAGATCTGATGGGAACTAATCAAAGGGCATGCTACTGAGTTTCTCTAAGCTATTGCCTGTTTTCATAGTTCTTATTCTCTGTTTTTGTCCCACTGCATTTGCGTGGGCTCTCCCTAAGCTAAAAGGGCAATTCAGATGTGAACCTCATGCTCACTCTGCCTAAAGCAATGCTTGACAAATCTGCTTAAATATAGGAGCCAGCTAAAAAAGTTAGGAGACAGTTTTCTTTCAACAAAAAAAAAAAAAAGGTTTTTAACAGTTTTTTAACATTAAGAACAATAAGCCCTACCCCAAAAATAAGCCCTAGTTGAGATCGTTGCTCCTTTGCTAATCTATGTTCAGGAATTTTTCCCAAACATAGATTACCAGGATTCCATGCGCTACTAAGATAATCTATGTTAAAGGAAGCTTTCCCGAACATAGATTTGCGGGAATTTATGCGCTGGTAAACTAATCTATGTTCGGGGAACAGAACAGTAGCAGTCAGGGTAGCCGGGGGAGCAGTATACCGGCTACCCACAGCCCGGGTACATTTACATTGGGGAGCGGGGTTTGGGAATGTGGAGTTGATGCCCCAGCTGCCAGCTGAGGTTTTGTTGGGGAACGATCTGGGCAAACTGACGTCTGCATTTGAACCCCAGACCCCAACCACCGGAGAGGCTCACCCAGTGGTTACGTGACAACAGGCCTGCACCCAGGACTACAACACACTCCCGGAGGTCCAGGTAAGAGATCCTTCCCCTACCTTAGAATGTACCCCTTGGGCCCCCCCTACTGAATTTGTGGCCGAAGTAGTCACCGACCCCACCTTACAGGTCTATAGAGACAAAGTCACCTCAGACCAGCCAGGAGGGGAGAGCGAAAGATTTGTATGGGATAACCAGTTGCTATTCAGGGAGTTTGACAAGCAGGTAGCTGGGTCAGACCCTATTGTGATGAGGCAGCCAGTGGTACCCCAACGGTACCGCGCAGAGTTACTCCAGATAGCGCACGATATTCCGCTATCCGGACATTTAGGGGTCAGTCGCACCCGGCACCGACTGACCCAGAGTTTCTTTTGGCCGGGAGTTAGTCAGGAAGTCCGCAGGTACTGCAACACGTGTGACATGTGCCAAAGAGTAGGGAAGAGAGGGGACCGGCGGAAGGCAAAATTGCACCCGCTACCCATAATCGAGGAACCGTTCAGCAGAGTAACAGTAGATATAATAGGACCCCTGCAAAAACCCAGCCCCTCTGGGAAAAGGTATATCTTAACTGTAGTGGATTATGCCACCCGATATCCAGAGGCTGAGGCCCTGATGCAGATTTTCACTCGGATGGGGTTACCCAGAGAGATCATCTTGGATCAGGGTACCCAGTTCACTGCGGAAGTCACCCAGAGCCTCTGGAAATTTTGTGACATCAAATTGATCATTAGCACTCCCTACCACCCCCAGACCAATGGGCTATGCGAAAGGTTCAACGGGACCTTAAAGCAAATGCTTCGCACTTTTGCAGACACCCATAGGGACTGGGAACGGTTTTTGCCCCATCTCCTGTTTGCCTACAGGGAGGTGCCGCAGGAATCGACAGGATTTTCCCCATTTGAGTTACTGTTTGGGCGGAGAGAAGGGGACCCCTGGATCTGATCAGGGAACACTGGGAGGGAGACCGGAGTACCGACGGTACCCCTGTCATACCATATGTACTGGCGTTTCGAGAGCGTTTGGAAGCGTTGACCAAGTCAGTCCGAGAGAACCTCCAGGCGGCTCAAACGTGCCAACACACATGGTATGATAGGGGCGCCAGGGACCGCAGCTACCAGGTTGGGCAGAAAGTTCTAATTTTGAAACCGGTCCAACATGACAAGCTGCAGGCCTCCTGGCAGGGCCCATATAAAGTGATGGAGCAGAGATGCGACACCACGTATATAATTGGCGCCTGTACAGGGACTGGGGGGCGACGCATGATCCACGTGAACATGCTGAAGCCCTACCAGGAACGTTCAGAGGAGGTAACCGCAATTTGCGCCCCCTCCAATGAAGAGTTCGACAGCCTGCCTCTCCCAGATCTACTGGAGGACGGCAGACTGTCCGGGGATTTGGGGGAAGTTACTCTGGGGGAGTACACAGGAGCGTACCGAGGTACAACAGTTATTAAGGGAGAAACAGGACACATTCTCCAATATACCTGGGTACACTCCTTTGGCCACTCACCGGGTAGAGACCCCAGGACAACTTCCCATGCGCCAAACACCTTATCGCATCCCTGAAGCGGTGAAGGAAAACATGCGCAAAGAGATTGAGGAGATGCTCCACCTAGGGGTGATTGAACCATCAGATAGCCCCTGGGCCTCCCCTGTAGTCTTCGTACCCAAGCGAGATGGCACAACTCGCTTCTGCGTGGACTACAGGAGGTTAAACGAAAAGACGGTATCCGATGCATACCCTATGCCACGGATAGAGGAATTACTGGACCGGATGGCCAGAGGTCACTACCTCACAACCATTGATCTATGTAAGGGGTATTGGCAGATTCCCCTGGCGCCCGAGGCCATTCCTAAATCCGCTTTTGTCACACTGTTCGGTTTATACCAATTTAAGGTAATGCCGTTTGGGATGAAAAACGCACCCGCTACCTTCCAGAGGATGGTAGACCGACTCCTGGATGGATTTCAGGATTACACTTGTGCTTATTTAGATGACATAGCCATCTTTAGCAACACTTGGGAGGAACATTTGGCCCATATAGGGGCGGTGTTGGATAGGATCCGAGAAACCGGATTAACCCTGAAGCCGGCTAAATGCAGTATAGGGATGGCAGAGGTACAGTACCTTGGACACAGAGTGGGGTGTGGGAAGCAGAAACCTGAACAAGCTAAGGTAGAGGCAGTAGCCCAATGGCCCACCCCAGGACAAAAACACAGGTCCTTGCTTTTCTAGGGACTGCCGGATACTACCGCAAGTTTGTCCCCAACTATAGTGCCCTGGCCAAACACCTTACTGACCTTACCCGTAAGAACTTGCCCCGCCAAGTAACCTGGACCCCGGAGTGTGAGAAGGCGTTCCAACTGTTGAAAGATGCACTTGTTAATGCCCCTGTCTTGGCAGCTCCCGATCCAACTAAACGTTTTCTTGTTCACACAGACGCTTCTATGTTTGGATTGGGAGCAGTATTAAGCCAAGTCGGGGCCGATGGCGGAGAACACCCTGTAGCCTACATCAGTCGGAAACTATTGCCAAGAGAAGTGAGCTACGCCGCCATCGAAAAGGAATGCTTGGCTGTGGTGTGGGCCCTAAAGAAATTGCAGCCGTATTTGTATGGACAGCCCTTTTCCTTGCTCATGGATCACAACCCGTTGGTCTGGCTAAACCGGGTGGCTGGGGACAATGCCAGGCTGCTGCGCTGGAGTTTGGCGCTGCAGCCCTTTGACTTTAACATTCAGTACCGCCCGGGCAAACAGAATGGGAACGCTGACGGGTTGTCAAGACAAACAGACCTGGAGAAATGATCCATGAGCATCCCCGGACATCCCCAAGCCGATCCGTGTTGGATCAGACTGTGTATGCCGGCTTGTGGGCAAGGGGGAGCGGTGTAGCGGATGGCACTGGGATGTCCTGAGAATTGCATAGGTTTTAACTGCATTCGTCTAAATGGCAGGTTATATGTGTTAAATGTATTGTATTCATCTGATTGTTCGGTAGAATCATTGCAACAAATAAGGGAATGAAACTACCAAACAGGCAGACCTCCCCGGTGTGAAGTGTGCCTTCAATTACCCATTGCAACATTTTTGCGAACGGGTAATTGACAAGCTGAGTAGTAGTCCTTTGTTCTCGGGGGTGGCCGCCATTCGGGAAACGAACACGTAGCGGCGGCCATTTTAAAACTCCCGAACAGCGACTAGGCGAACACCGCTGAGACCTCCACAAGCCCGGTCCGTTCGGTTCAAAACTACCGAACGGCCCCTCGTTCGGTAGACAGAAACAACCGAACGAGGGGATTCAGGCGAACCCTCCCTAGTCTCTGTAACTGGAGGCTTTCGTGTAATTTATTCCCTTGTTCCAGGACC
>CAKOES020000044.1:23285-78062 GCA_933207985.1 Pelobates cultripes
CAGATCATGGGCAAATTTTTACCAAAAGAAGATCAGTATAGCCTTTTCTACATAATTTTTATGCAAACTTCCAGTTTCAAGGATCACTATAGTGTCAGGAAAACAAACTCGTTTTCTTGACACCATATAACCCTTAGGTCCCCCCCACCCTCAGGGTCCCCCTCCCACTCGGATTAAGGGGTTAAAACCCTTTAATCCAGCGCCGGGACCTCTCCTCCCCCGCCGACGTCAGCTTCCAAGTGGAATGGGATGGGCATGCGCGGCAAGGGCCGCGCGCGCATTCAAACAGTCCATAGGAAAGCATTTCTCAATGCTTTCCTATGGATGTTCTGCATGCTGAATGCGATTTTCGTGTCGCAGAAGCGCCTCTAGCGGCTGTCAGGAAGACAGCCACTAGAGGCTGGATTAACCCTGCAATGTAAACATAGCAGTTTCTGCTATGGGGGACCTGGCACGAAGACCACTTCATTGAGCTGAAGTGGTCTGGGTGACTATAGTGTCCCTTTAAGGTGACATGATGGACACTACAACCACTTCATCTATTTTTTGTTGTTGTTGTCAATCGAGGAAACTACCCCGAACATAGATTAGTTTACCAGCGCATAAATTCCCGCAAATCTATGTTCGGGAAAGCTTCCTTTAACATAGATTAGCTTAGTAGCACATGGAATCCTGGTAATCTATGTTTGGGAAAAATTCCTGAACATAGATTAGCAAAGGAGCAACGATCTCAACTAGGGCTTATTGTTCTTAATGTTAAAAAACTGTTAAAAACCCTTTCCTTACCTTAGACTAAATCTCCTTTCTTCCAGTCTAAGTGCGTGACCTCATGTCCTATGTATGGTACTGTTTATCAATAGATTTCCAGTATTAGCCCCAAATATATTTGTATTGACTCTGAATATATATCTATAATGCTATCATATCCCCTCTGAGGCTCAGTTTTTCTAAACAAAAGTAATTTCAATTTGTTTACCTTTCTTCATAACTAAAATCTTCCATTCCGTTTATTAATTTTGTAGCCTGCTTCTGCATTTTTTCTAATGCCATAAGATCCTTTTTTAGAACAGGTTTCCAAAATGGCACAGCTTATTCAATACATCTCCACTTTAGATCCCAGTGAGGCTCAGGAACAAGCAATTATAAATCCATAGGGCAAGGTATCCAGCAGGCAAAATAATACAGCAGTATCCCCACAGCACTCCCAATAACTGGACGACACACAGTATTAGGAGCAGAACTAAAGATTTATTCATACAGTGGCCTTATAAAGCATGCTCCCATGCAAGGGAGGGATTTCCATTCATTAGTACAGTAGCCAATCCTGTTCTGGTAACCTCCCACACATCTCCTCCCCTCAGCCTGCATCATAATCCCCTTATCCAGGACACCAATTCCCCCGTTTCTGGATGTACCCCTAAACCTAGGGGTACCGCTTTAAATTATACATCCCCCGGTAGCCCTGATCTGGGTGAACAACATATCCAAATATCACCCAGATCAGACCAGGGGTTCGGGAAATTTATGGAGGGAATAAAATGACCGACCGCGCTGGAAAGAGTAGCCGAATTGGGTTCCATGCGATGGGGCCATGCGGTCGGTCCTGGAACAAGGGAATAAATTACACGAAAGCCTCCAGTTACAGAGACTAGGGAGGGTTCGCCTGAATCCCCTCGTTCGGTTGTTTCTGTCTACCGAACGAGGGGCCGTTCGGTAGTTTTGAACCGAACGGACCGGGCTTGTGGAGGTCTCAGCGGTGTTCGCCTAGTCGCTGTTCGGGAGTTTTAAAATGGCCGCCGCTACGTGTTCGTTTCCCGAATGGCGGCCACCCCCGAGAACAAAGGACTACTACTCAGCTTGTCAATTACCCGTTCGCAAAAATGTTGCAATGGGTAATTGAAGGCACACTTCACACCGGGGAGGTCTGCCTGTTTGGTAGTTTCATTCCCTTATTTGTTGCAATGATTCTACCGAACAATCAGATGAATACAATACATTTAACACATATAACCTGCCATTTAGACGAATGCAGTTAAAACCTATGCAATTCTCAGGACATCCCAGTGCCATCCGCTACACCGCTCCCCCTTGCCCACAAGCCGGCATACACAGTCTGATCCAACACGGATCGGCTTGGGGATGTCCGGGGATGCTCATGGATCATTTCTCCAGGTCTGTTTGTCTTGACAACCCGTCAGCGTTCCCATTCTGTTTGCCCGGGCGGTACTGAATGTTAAAGTCAAAGGGCTGCAGCGCCAAACTCCAGCGCAGCAGCCTGGCATTGTCCCCAGCCACCCGGTTTAGCCAGACCAACGGGTTGTGATCCATGAGCAAGGAAAAGGGCTGTCCATACAAATACGGCTGCAATTTCTTTAGGGCCCACACCACAGCCAAGCATTCCTTTTCGATGGCGGCGTAGCTCACTTCTCTTGGCAATAGTTTCCGACTGATGTAGGCTACAGGGTGTTCTCCGCCATCGGCCCCGACTTGGCTTAATACTGCTCCCAATCCAAACATAGAAGCGTCTGTGTGAACAAGAAAACGTTTAGTTGGATCGGGAGCTGCCAAGACAGGGGCATTAACAAGTGCATCTTTCAACAGTTGGAACGCCTTCTCACACTCCGGGGTCCAGGTTACTTGGCGGGGCAAGTTCTTACGGGTAAGGTCAGTAAGGTGTTTGGCCAGGGCACTATAGTTGGGGACAAACTTGCGGTAGTATCCGGCAGTCCCTAGAAAAGCAAGGACCTGTGTTTTTGTCCTGGGGTGGGCCATTGGGCTACTGCCTCTACCTTAGCTTGTTCAGGTTTCTGCTTCCCACACCCCACTCTGTGTCCAAGGTACTGTACCTCTGCCATCCCTATACTGCATTTAGCCGGCTTCAGGGTTAATCCGGTTTCTCGGATCCTATCCAACACCGCCCCTATATGGGCCAAATGTTCCTCCCAAGTGTTGCTAAAGATGGCTATGTCATCTAAATAAGCACAAGTGTAATCCTGAAATCCATCCAGGAGTCGGTCTACCATCCTCTGGAAGGTAGCGGGTGCGTTTTTCATCCCAAACGGCATTACCTTAAATTGGTATAAACCGAACAGTGTGACAAAAGCGGATTTAGGAATGGCCTCGGGCGCCAGGGGAATCTGCCAATACCCCTTACATAGATCAATGGTTGTGAGGTAGTGACCTCTGGCCATCCGGTCCAGTAATTCCTCTATCCGTGGCATAGGGTATGCATCGGATACCGTCTTTTCGTTTAACCTCCTGTAGTCCACGCAGAAGCGAGTTGTGCCATCTCGCTTGGGTACGAAGACTACAGGGGAGGCCCAGGGGCTATCTGATGGTTCAATCACCCCTAGGTGGAGCATCTCCTCAATCTCTTTGCGCATGTTTTCCTTCACCGCTTCAGGGATGCGATAAGGTGTTTGGCGCATGGGAAGTTGTCCTGGGGTCTCTACCCGGTGAGTGGCCAAAGGAGTGTACCCAGGTATATTGGAGAATGTGTCCTGTTTCTCCCTTAATAACTGTTGTACCTCGGTACGCTCCTGTGTACTCCCCCAGAGTAACTTCCCCCAAATCCCCGGACAGTCTGCCGTCCTCCAGTAGATCTGGGAGAGGCAGGCTGTCGAACTCTTCATTGGAGGGGGCGCAAATTGCGGTTACCTCCTCTGAACGTTCCTGGTAGGGCTTCAGCATGTTCACGTGGATCATGCGTCGCCCCCCAGTCCCTGTACAGGCGCCAATTATATACGTGGTGTCGCATCTCTGCTCCATCACTTTATATGGGCCCTGCCAGGAGGCCTGCAGCTTGTCATGTTGGACCGGTTTCAAAATTAGAACTTTCTGCCCAACCTGGTAGCTGCGGTCCCTGGCGCCCCTATCATACCATGTGTGTTGGCACGTTTGAGCCGCCTGGAGGTTCTCTCGGACTGACTTGGTCAACGCTTCCAAACGCTCTCGAAACGCCAGTACATATGGTATGACAGGGGTACCGTCGGTACTCCGGTCTCCCTCCCAGTGTTCCCTGATCAGATCCAGGGGTCCCCTTCTCTCCGCCCAAACAGTAACTCAAATGGGGAAAATCCTGTCGATTCCTGCGGCACCTCCCTGTAGGCAAACAGGAGATGGGGCAAAAACCGTTCCCAGTCCCTATGGGTGTCTGCAAAAGTGCGAAGCATTTGCTTTAAGGTCCCGTTGAACCTTTCGCATAGCCCATTGGTCTGGGGGTGGTAGGGAGTGCTAATGATCAATTTGATGTCACAAAATTTCCAGAGGCTCTGGGTGACTTCCGCAGTGAACTGGGTACCCTGATCCAAGATGATCTCTCTGGGTAACCCCATCCGAGTGAAAATCTGCATCAGGGCCTCAGCCTCTGGATATCGGGTGGCATAATCCACTACAGTTAAGATATACCTTTTCCCAGAGGGGCTGGGTTTTTGCAGGGGTCCTATTATATCTACTGTTACTCTGCTGAACGGTTCCTCGATTATGGGTAGCGGGTGCAATTTTGCCTTCCGCCGGTCCCCTCTCTTCCCTACTCTTTGGCACATGTCACACGTGTTGCAGTACCTGCGGACTTCCTGACTAACTCCCGGCCAAAAGAAACTCTGGGTCAGTCGGTGCCGGGTGCGACTGACCCCTAAATGTCCGGATAGCGGAATATCGTGCGCTATCTGGAGTTACTCTGCGCGGTACCGTTGGGGTACCACTGGCTGCCTCATCACAATAGGGTCTGACCCAGCTACCTGCTTGTCAAACTCCCTGAATAGCAACTGGTTATCCCATACAAATCTTACGCTCTCCCCTCCTGGCTGGTCTGAGGTGACTTTGTCTCTATAGACCTGTAAGGTGGGGTCGGTGACTACTTCGGCCACAAATTCAGTAGGGGGGGCCCAAGGGGTACATTCTAAGGTAGGGGAAGGATCTCTTACCTGGACCTCCGGGAGTGTGTTGTAGTCCTGGGTGCAGGCCTGTTGTCACGTAACCACTGGGTGAGCCTCTCCGGTGGTTGGGGTCTGGGGTTCAAATGCAGACGTCAGTTTGCCCAGATCGTTCCCCAACAAAACCTCAGCTGGCAGCTGGGGCATCAACTCCACATTCCCAAACCCCGCTCCCCAATGTAAATGTACCCGGGCTGTGGGTAGCCGGTATACTGCTCCCCCGGCTACCCTGACTGCTACTGTTCTGTTCCCCGAACATAGATTAGTTTACCAGCGCATAAATTCCCGCAAATCTATGTTCGGGAAAGCTTCCTTTAACATAGATTATCTTAGTAGCGCATGGAATCCTGGTAATCTATGTTTGGGAAAAATTCCTGAACATAGATTAGCAAAGGAGCAACGATCTCAACTAGGGCTTATTTTTGGGGTAGGGCTTATTGTTCTTAATGTTAAAAAACTGTTAAAAACCTTTTTTTTTTTTTTGTTGAAAGAAAACTGTCTCCTAACTTTTTTAGCTGGCTCCTATATTTAAGCAGATTTGTCAAGCATTGCTTTAGGCAGAGTGAGCATGAGGTTCACATCTGAATTGCCCTTTTAGCTTAGGGAGAGCCCACGCAAATGCAGTGGGACAAAAACAGAGAATAAGAACTATGAAAACAGGCAATAGCTTAGAGAAACTCAGTAGCATGCCCTTTGATTAGTTCCCATCAGATCTTGAAACATTTTTGTTCAGTTGTGGCATTACAAAGAAAACCTATACATTTGCATATCAGACTGATCCCAGCTATAAGGACAGTCCAGAATGGGAATGCCAGCATGTTCTCTCTGTACAAGAGATACTGCAACCCTAGAGGATTGTTTTGGCTTTCTTTGGGCCTTGTCAGTGAGGTGTAGCGGATACCCCTCAAGACACCGTGAGCACTGAGCCCAAACAAATGCTCTGCAACTCAAGCAGATAATTGTGTGGAGAACTGTGAGAACTAGCAAAATCTTCAGTAGCTTGCTCTTCGGTTATTTCCTTGGTCTCAAAACGTTTCTCATCTACAGGAATTCTCAGGGGCTGCCCCATTCCAATGGAATAATCTGCCTAGTCCTTTAGAGACTTTGCTTTTGCCTCCAATCCTTTAAAAACTTTCTGCAAACAATGGGTACGGAGCCAGCACACACAATGAGCAGACACATATTTTTTGAGCTCAGTGCTACACCGTAGGTTATGCAGCTTTGCTGCATTTTGAAAATACCATATTCCCATCTTCCTTGTACTGGAGTATATCGTACAGCTATGGGCAAGAAAAAAAAATAACGTTCACAGGATTCTGAGATATCATCTTGTTTATTGATCTTAATTGAAACTATGATCAACAGGGAAATTTCAACAAAACAACGTCTCATAGATAAATCAATAAATTGACCAGCATTTGAGCAATAGCGAGAGCAATAATGAAAAAGGTGGGTCAAGGAACAATAACAGTGCACTGGTAAACAGCAGAACAAAGGTTTAAATAACCACTGAATTATGTTTGTTAAGCTGCGCTGGAACTCACTGGTATACATGATTCGACATGTCCAATTTGATATATGTAGTAGTTACTATAAATCATTTAATTTTCACACCATGTAGATTCAGAGAGGGTGGTAGAATGTGTGTAAGTGGCCTTGATAGCAGTGATACACTGCAGATAATATATGGCCAATCAAAACCAACAGGAGCCTATCAACTGCTAATGCAGATGGTTAAAATTAATTAAATGCCTATATTGTGTGTTCAGTATTTGGTGTCCATCCTATTTTACTGAATAGTACGCTAGCATAGTATTGGAGCTTGCTGAAGACGAAAGTACAATGTAAAATGCATAAAATTCAGATAGCAAGCTAAACGAAAAAAAAAACAGTAAATGTGTATCCAGCAAATTTGCTAAAACATACTGACAAGAAGCTACAGTGAGGTGACACTAATAACCTCCTGGGTTCTTTGTTGTTATAAAAGAACTTTTAGAATATCTAGTGCTAAATGGCAATCGACTCCAATTTCCATAAGACAATGCGCCCTAATCGCAGTCGTCGGGATGACAATAGAGCTCTTCCACTGTGCATAATTAAAACGCAAACTGTTCCTGCCATCCGGTGACATTTTGCAGTTTCTGACCTTTGGCTTGAAGCTCCCCATGGTGTCAGAAAATTAACAACTAATTACAAACAATAAAGGGATCTTAATTCTACTTATTCATCACTCCCTGCAGGAAATGGACCTGAGCTGTGTATTCAAGCAGCAGTCCACTATTATCTAGTTTTCCACTGTGAGATATATCCTCCAACTTACCAGCATCCAACTTTGGAACTCCATAAATAGGTGTAAAAATATATAATATATACTTAACCAGGCATAAAGTAATTTGAGAAAACAATCAAGGAAGCCCAGTAAAAATATATACTTGTATATGCATATAAAGACATGGGTTTTGCTTACCAAATATCCAGGGAGAAACTCAGGCAAGGAGGTTCCAATTTTGCACATAACATCAGAGACGCAAATACTAAATAAAGCACGCCATAAACTAGCACTCACCATGAAAAAATACTTTATGTGCCCTTGTGAGTTCTATTAAAGTATTTTCATTTCCATGGTAAGCGCCTGTTTATGGTGTGTTTTCTGCAGTGCTTGCAGATCTACATGCAGATTATTATTTAGTTCTGTGCAATGTTATATGGAGCATAAAGATTGCAAATAAGGCCTGTAGTGAATACATGATAAAGAAAGGTATAACTAACCTAGATGCAAATGTCTAGTCCTTAGCCTCCATTCACAATCATATGACATTTCCCTGAATTTATTTTTTTACTAGTTTGTAAATAGACGTTTTTATTTTTTTTAAGGAAAAAAAATGGATGATATAATGGCAATGACATAAAATCGTCTTTAGAAAGAAGAAAAAAAAATACATGCATGTGTATACATGTGTATACATGCATACCACCACTACAGGGTTTTTTTTCACTTTAGTCGACATTATGTAAGTCCATTGAAAACATACAACTCACCATTTAGATAAAAAGGAAATTACTGCTCATGACAAAGAAATAAAAAAACAAAAAACAACAACAAAAAACAAACAGCCAATTAATTGAGTTTTACAGTCTTTAAGACTGCAGATTTTTTTTAAATTAACTTTTTTTTCTTGAGAATGCATTGCACGGAGATTACGATTCACATTCCATAGATGCGTCAGAATCAAATGATACTTATGCAGCAGCAAGAAAATGCAATTTCAGACTGGCTGCAGATTTAAGGAAAATCAGAGCAGGATTGTATAATATATTAAAGAAGTACATTTTAGGAACATTATCAAGGTCAACAAAAGACATGTGAAGAACAATTTATTAGTTGGAAGATCACGAGAATGTTTATGATATATATTTCAGAGAGAGCATGAGTCATAGTATAATGTGAAATTAATTTAAAGATTAAAGGAAGGCTGATAAAGTGGAAGGTTTGAAAAAAGTTAAGGGATTTTTTTAACATGGAGACAGAAGAAAGATTCAATTGACTGATGGGAAGAATAGGTCATTAATGCTCCTTATCTTCCCACATTTGTCTAATCCTCCTATTAAAGTCAGTTTCCTATTTAGGCTATTTTCCTTTTGGAGAAATTCTATTTATAACAAATGAAGTAACGCACTGGTCTTGCTTCCATCAACTACCTTTGATTAAAAACATTGACTTATATTTAGTTAAAGGTTAAAGGATCACTATAGGGCCAATAGATTGGCTGAGACTGACAAAGAGGCAGATCAGGGGCAGAGCCAGCACAATTCAAACACAGCCCTGGCCAATCAGCATCTCTTCATAGAGATGAACTGAATCAACGAGGAAAGTTCAGTGTCTGCATGCAGAGGGAGGAGACACTGAATGTCTGTATGCATTTTAGGCAGCCATGATGCAGGAAGGATCTCTAACAGCTATCTGAGGAGTGGCCAGTGAAGTTATCAATAGGCTGTAATGTAAACACTGCATTTTCTCTGAAAAGGCAGTGTTTACAGCAAAAAGCCTGAAGGTAATGATTCTACTAACCAGAACAAATTCAATAAGCAGTATTTGTTCTGGTGACTATAGTGTCCCTTTAATACATATATATGTATATTTGTGTACGGGATTATAAAAGGGGCGTATACTTAAAATGGAGAGTTATGTTTTTGAAAATGAGAGTCGGTTGAGGTGTGCCGAAACCGACGAGAGGTTAGGCCTGTAAAAAAGAGGGCCCACCCTGAATTATTGATATTTAAAAAGGGTGTGGAGGGAGGGGATTTCCGGAACCGACGAAGACAGGTAAGTGAGGGTTCCCTGGGCTTAAATAGGCCTAAATCCCTCCCACAATTACAGGCATACGCCTTCTATTTGTGTACGGGATTATAAAAGGGGCGTATACTTAAAATGGAGAGTTATGTTTTTGAAAATGAGAGTCGGTTGAGGTGTGCCGAAACCGACGAGAGGTTAGGCCTGTAAAAAAGAGGGCAAAAATAAGAGAAACAAACATTTATTAACACAACATTATTTAGACATGTTACAAAAAGCAAGTCTGATCTCTTTCTCCGGGTTTGGAATGTACTGGTTATACGCGGAGGATTTCCAGCGGCCCATTTTCTTTATAATATGTGTTGGCACTTGACTACTTGAGGCTGTTGTGGCTGCTCCGATGCGGAATGAGTGTCCCGTGAAGGAGTTAGGATTGAGGCCTAGTCTGAGGAGTAAAGCGCGGATGTATAGCATGAATTGTTTAGTGGTGAGAGGCTTACCTTGTAGGGTCAACAGAGGCAAATCTGGATTTTTAACTCGTTGACTCAGTATGAACTTATCTAGTACTTGTACTGGGCACCAGATGGAACCGGTAGGAAAGTATTTAATGTCTACTGGGGGACCTGATTGGTTAGTTTTTGTGCGGGGAATAGATAATATGAAATGATCATGTACTCTAGTTAGGTTTCCTTGTTTGAGACAATTTTTTGTGTCGGATATTTTCTCTACTGAAAATTCTTTAGGTCTGAGGAACCCAAAAAAGGCCAGATACGCTGCTGTCTTAATTACTAGGTTAGTGTTATATTCAAAAGGATTTTTATCTAACAGATTGGAGATATCTTTAAAGAGGTTACTGTCTATGGGGAGTCTTTTCAGGGCTACATGTGCCTTTTGTCTCTGGATACCTTTTAGTATACTTTTAACAGGGTATGTGGACAAGAAAGGGGACTTGTTCGGGAAAAGAATTAGCATGAAATGTTGTACTCCTGTTAAATAAAGTTTTATGGTACTGTAGGCTAGTTTTAATGAGAGGTGGCAAAAAGTTGAGAATGCAACCATAGTTTCTACAGAAAAACAGTTTATTATATTGAAATCTCGTACAAATTTTTTGAACAGGTCAAATGCCCTATCGTAAGCTTTTTTTGTGTTTTCCGACAAGGCTGCCTGTGCAAGAATTCTACTATGTTCTAATAATTGATTTAGAGCATGATTAGGTCTTTGAATTGTGGGGGATTTATGGAGTGTTTGTTTGCTGTAGGGTGTAGTTTGAAGAATTCCTGCAAATTAAAACGAGACAAAGCATCAGCTGCGTTATTTAAGACACCAGGGACATGGATACAATGCATATAGAACTGTAAATTTGCAGCCAACCAAGTAAGTTTCCTTACAAGACTCATGATTGGTAGGGACTGAGAACGGCCCTTGTTAATTATGTCGCATGCTGCTTGGTTATCAGAGTAACATTTCACTGCTTTCCCCCTCCAATGATTTCCCCAGATGAGAGCTGCCGCTACTATTGGGAAAATTTCGAAGAACGCAGAGGTTTTGTCGAAATTCTCCAGGGTAAGTGTTTCGGGTGGCCAACTGTCGTACAACCACTCGTCCTCAAATATTGCAGCGTACCCGGTGGTAGCTGCTGCGTCTGTCCAGATAACCGGGGACCCATCTGATATGGGGGGAATAAAAAGTGACCTACCGTTCCAAGTTGTTAAAAACAGTTCCCACATATTAAGGTCGGCCCTCGCAGGATTATCTAGATTAATTCTAGTGCCGTCGTCAGGGAGGCCGTGTAGGAGAGACAGAAGCCTAGAGATGAAAGACCTGCCTTGAGGGACAATTCTCATGGCAAAGTTAAGGGAACCCAAAAGCGACTGTAACTCTTTCCTGGTACAAGACCCTTGGTTGGTGCAGTTGTGAATGTTAGTAAGAATTCTGTCTACTTTCGTCTGAGGGAGGCTAGCTTGCATAGTCGCGGAATTAAGAGTGATGCCTAAGAAAGTTATTTCTGTACTGGGACCCTCTGTTTTGTTTGGAGCTACCGGGACTCCTAAGTCATTAAATAGGGATAGTGCATTATTTAGACTATGTGGCGTGTAGTAGCTAGGCTCGATATATAAAAAGTCATCGAGGTAGTGAATTACTACTGGGCACCTGGAATTGTTTAGTAGTAGCCAGTTTAAGGTTTCTGCGAATATATCGAAGATTTTTGGGCTACTTTTGGAGCCGAAGGTCAGCCTGGTTGCAAAATAGTATTTCCCTTCCCACTTAACACCATGAAGGTGCCAGAGTGACTGTTTAATTGGTAAGAGTTTGAAAGCGTTTGAAATATCTGTTTTGCTCAACCAGGCTGCCTCGCCCGAATTGATGATAGCTTGTATGGCGTCGTCTATTTTTGCATACTGCAGTGAAAAGTCTTCTGACGGTATGAGAGAATTTAAGCTTGGGGCTGTGGAAGTATGAGGTGCTGAAAAGTCGATTATTAACCTCTTTTTATTGTTAAACTTGCCCGTGGCTATACCGAGTGGACTGGTTCTCCAGGAGGTGAAGGGTGGAGTAGTAAAGGGACCTATCATGAAACCAAGTTCAATTTCTTTATTGAGGAGATCCGTTAAAGTGACTGGGTCTGTAACAGCTGATTGTAGGTTGGGGCATTCTAGTATGCCTGAAGGGAGTGCTACCAAACCTGTGTGAAAGCCTGTCGTGAAACCTGATACGAGAAAGTCTGTCAAGTAAGAAGAAGGATGTACAGTCAAGTAACGTTGTAAATTGTTTACGTTTATTGGGGTCATAGCTTTTTTAGGGAACAGTTTGTTTGGACACATGGTTTTCGCATGTGCTCTGAAACAGATTGAGCAAACATGAAGCAATCTACAAGCGCTGTAACTACAGCCTCCTGCGTTAAAGTTGTTACAGACTTGAGCTTTCCCGAGAAATACTATAGGTCTCCCCAACTTATCTTTCATTTCCCTTTGATTAGGGAAATAATCCGGACTGGTACTACTATTAGACGGACCACTTATATTATTTGGACAGAAATTTGCCGTATGAGACGCTGAGGCACATATTGCATATGCTGGTGTTTTAAGCCCGGCAAAATGTCTACAGAATAATTCTGTATCCAATTGACTCCAATCGGTGGGGGTGTTGAACTGGGCCAATGATGCAGCTGACTTGGCAGCAAAGGACTTATGGTAGTCGTAAAACGCGTACCCCCCCGTATTTATAGGCTAACTCCACCAGTTTGTGCAGATATAGATCCAGCTCTTCTCTACGGTGTGGGAAGGCAGTGCAAATTACGTCTCTATATAGGCCAAAGGCTAGTACAAACTCAGGAATATTAAGTTTTTTGTTGAGCCTAGGATCTCTAGTTTTCATTACCACGGAAATATCGCCGAAAGTATAGGCTCTATTTTCGATTATATCCTGTGAGGCAATGAGGAGAGAGGCTAGATTAACATCTTTCCCTTCTAGTATATCTCTTTTTAAGTTTTGTGGTATCAAATGTACTGGGTTGATTATATTAGATGTTTTAGCAGGGAAAGGATTGGAGTTACCTCCTGAGCTTGTTTCTGGTTGTCCTAGTGGGACTTGTACTTCCGGAATGCTAGCTTGACAAGAGGTTTCCAGATTATCTAATCTATTATTTATGGTAGCTACTGAAGCCACCAGGGAGGTCATCATATTACGTAATTCTGACAAGCTATTTTGGATCGTAGCATCGGAACTGGGGCCTGGTAATTCTACGTCTTGCGAGTTTAATAAGCGGAAAAGTTCAGCTTTTCTGGCTGTAGCCGGAAAAGGAATGTTCCTTTTATTCAGTTCAGCAGTGATTTTTGGGACAGTCCAGGATCTGTAGTTGGACATCGTACTGGACTGTCTTGGCTGACTGCCAGGTCTGGAGGGAGTGCTGGCAAGTGACAGGTCTTCTTCTTGAACTGACTCGTTAGACATGCTAAGGGCGTGAAAAGAGATGTTATGTTAGGAAATAACTTTTTTTTTTTTTTTATGTGAGTGTGCTGGCTGACTAGCTAGTGCCGCTCTGCGGCGAAGCAATTACACTAAGCCGGTGACTGGTGAGGCCCTGCTAAGTGCCAAGCGGCTTGAGAGGCTCTATCTATGAGTTGGCGCGAGGGAATTTCGTGGCCACCGAATGTTGTGGCGGGGTGTTGGCCTCTCGATGAGTAGTAGTCATAAGATAGAATGGGAGTGACAGGTGAGGCCCTCTCTATGCCACGTGCGAGGCGGCTACCTATGGATTGGCCCGAGGGACGTAGTACCTCTGAATTGAGGATGGGTGTTGGCCTCGCGGGACCACTATTTTAAGGCGAGAGAGCCGGGATGATATTTAACACTACTGGGTTGCTATGACCTTAACAGCCAGCCACCTAAACTACGAGGGACGATACATACGGAAAAATAAATAAATAAATAAATAAACGTTCGTTATCCTTACCTGTATGCGAACTTGGTACGTACTTGAGTCGCACTAATGAGTTTGTATGGTCGGGTGGTATTTTTTTTTTTTTTTTTTATTACCCGAGCTGAATCACCTATTGCAAAAAAAACAAAAAACAAATGGGAGGCGTAAACTATGCGGACTTGCTAAAAAAAAAAAAATTTTTTTTTTTTTCTTTCACTAACCGGACCGTGAACGTGAAAACCTGCGTAAATTGGTGGTATTGAATTCCTAGAAAGGAAAGAATTGTTTATAAACAGCGTACGTAATACCAATTCGTAGCAAGATGAATAACTGGGTAGTTGTATGATTAAATTAATGAGCGAGTGAACTGAGCTCTGAGTAATGCCAGTGTACTGTCTGCCCTCCTATTTTTTTTTTTTTTTTTTGTTAAACTCTACCCAATACATAATCCTTGTTTAACGCTTTCAATAATGGAGGGGTAGAAGTATGAAAACAGCCAACGGTGGCTATTAGGCTTACTGGGAGCACATTTCTAAGACTGCATGTGTTAATAGACAGCATGACATGCCTTGTACACATAATAAATGTAAATGGTTTTCTATGACACGTATAAAGTATGTAACATAACAGTATAACGAAGAAAACAAATACATGTACATTCTAAGTAGAGAGAAACAGGATGATACAAATTGTAATTGATATGCCCCATTTTACAACAATGCAACAGTAGACTGAATCAGACATAGGTCAGTTTATTTTTGAATGAACATACAAGCCAGAGGACTCCAAGCACCGTAAGAGCAACTTTAGTTAAATAATCACTCTGTAAGTGACAGAACATGTAATAGCTGTAAGAAACGAATGGCAACCCCCCCCCCCTGTAGAAAAACCCCCATACGACCAGCTGCTTAATTGAACAGTTATGAGGACTTACAGTTGTTGTAATCACCGAACGGAGCCGTTCGTGAGCTCTCACTGAGACGCTGGACGTACTCTGTGAGCGACGCGGGAAAGTGACGTCAGAGGTCTGCGCGCACCGGAAGCGAGGAGACGGATTTCCGGAACCGACGAAGACAGGTAAGTGAGGGTTCCCTGGGCTTAAATAGGCCTAAATCCCTCCCACAATTACAGGCATACGCCTTCTATATATGCCCAAAATCTGTTTGAACAATTAACTTTAGTGAAACGATAATTAGGCCAAACACTTTACAGTCAAGTAAGTTTTTTTTTTTTTTGCAAATAAACCAAAGCAGAGCTTATCAGAATTTGGAGTATGGACAGCAACTAGCTTGACCTTTAATAGGTCCTCACTCAGTTCTTAAGCTGTTTTTAGCTCAACTTGTGTCATAACAGAGATAACCTAAGCTGTTTGCATATCAGACTGATCCCACCCAAAATCACACTCCACATCCAAAGTTCCGGCCAATTCCCTGTGCACGAGAGATACATAAACAGGCAACGATCGTTTTAGCTTTCATGGGCTTCATCAGTGAGGTGTGGCTGATACCCCTCTGTGCAAAGTGATAGGGATCGACCGATTCAGATAATCGGCCGATATTCGGTATTTTCGGCAATATCGGTATCGGCCAATTCAGATTTTACCGATATAATCGGCCGATATTCGGTATTTTCGGCAATATCGGTATCGGCCAATTCAGATACCGATATTGCCGATAATACCTCCTAGGACCGCCACGCTCATTACAAGCCCGGTGGTCCGGGGGGGGCGGAGAGCAAGCGCTTACTCACCTCCCAGCAGCTCCTCCAGCTCCCCCGTGTAACTCTCGCGAGACCCGCGGCCGTCAGAGCGTTGCCATGGGTCACCATGGCAACGCTAAGCGCGACACGCTGGCCGCGAGAGTTGCACTGGGGAGCTGGAGGAGCTGCTGGGAGGTGAGCCAATACCACTGGACCACCAGGGACTGCTATATCCCCCCTCCCTGGCCAGGCAACAAGCAGGGAGGGGGGACAACAAACAAAAAATAATAATTAAATCTAAAAAAATAATAATAATATTAATTTAATAAAAAAAATGCCCCCTCACACACACTCCATTATATACACATACACTACACAAACACACTGTGTATATAATGCAGTGTGTGTGTATAGTGTGTGTGTGTGTGTGTGTACAATGCATACAAATACACACACTGCATTATATACACATACACTACACAAACACACTGTGTATATAATGCAGTGTGTGTGTATAGTGTGTGTGTATACAATGCACACAAATACACACACTGCATTATATACACATACACTACACAAACACACTGTGTATATAATGCAGTGTGTGTGTATAGTGTGTGTGTGTATACAATGCACACAAATACACACACTATACAAACACACCCTGCATTATATACACACACACTACACAATATAATGCAGTGTGTTTGTGTAGTGTGTGTATATAATGCTGTGTGTGTATATAATATAGTGTGTGTGTATACAATGCACACAAATACACACACTGCATTATATACACACACTATACAAACGCACTGCATTATATACACACACTACATTATATACACACACACTACACACAAACACTGCATTATATACACACACACTGCATTATATACACACACTACACAAACACACTGTATATAATGCAGTGTGTTTGTGTAGTGTGTTTATATAATGCAGTGTGTGTTTGTGTAGTGTGTGTATATAATGTAGTGTGTTTATATAATGCAGTGTGTGTGTGTAGTGTGTGTATATAATGCAGTGTGTTTGCAGTTTGTGTATATAATGCAGTATGTTTGTGTAGTGTGTTTCTATAATGCACACTACACAAACACACTGCATTATCTACACACACACACACACACACACACTCTGCATTATATAAACACACTACATTCACTATACACACACACTACACAAATACACACAAACACTTTGCATTTAGTATATACAGCATTCACTTTATGCACACTACCCACACACTACACAAACACTCTGCTTTCATTATATACACACTACACTAATACACACTGCATCCACTACACACACTCGACAAATACACACTGCATCCACTACTTGCACTGGGGAGCTGGAGGAGCTGCTGGGAGGTGAGCCAATACCACTGGACCACCAGGGACTGCTATATCCCCCCTCCCTGGCCAGGCAACAAGCAGGGAGGGGGGACAACAAACAAAAAATAATAATTAAATCTAAAAAAATAATAATAATATTAATTTAATAAAAAAAATGCCCCCTCACACACACTCCATTATATACACATACACTACACAAACACACTGTGTATATAATGCAGTGTGTGTGTATAGTGTGTGTGTGTGTGTGTGTACAATGCATACAAATACACACACTGCATTATATACACATACACTACACAAACACACTGTGTATATAATGCAGTGTGTGTGTATAGTGTGTGTGTATACAATGCACACAAATACACACACTGCATTATATACACATACACTACACAAACACACTGTGTATATAATGCAGTGTGTGTGTATAGTGTGTGTGTGTATACAATGCACACAAATACACACACTATACAAACACACCCTGCATTATATACACACACACTACACAATATAATGCAGTGTGTTTGTGTAGTGTGTGTATATAATGCTGTGTGTGTATATAATATAGTGTGTGTGTATACAATGCACACAAATACACACACTGCATTATATACACACACTATACAAACGCACTGCATTATATACACACACTACATTATATACACACACACTACACACAAACACTGCATTATATACACACACACTGCATTATATACACACACTACACAAACACACTGTATATAATGCAGTGTGTTTGTGTAGTGTGTTTATATAATGCAGTGTGTGTTTGTGTAGTGTGTGTATATAATGTAGTGTGTTTATATAATGCAGTGTGTGTGTGTAGTGTGTGTATATAATGCAGTGTGTTTGCATAGTTTGTGTATATAATGCAGTATGTTTGTGTAGTGTGTTTCTATAATGCACACTACACAAACACACTGCATTATCTACACACACACACTCTGCATTATATAAACACACTACATTCACTATACACACACACTACACAAATACACACAAACACTTTGCATTTAGTATATACAGCATTCACTTTATGCACACTACCCACACACTACACAAACACTCTGCTTTCATTATATACACACTACACTAATACACTGCATCCACTACACACACTCGACAAATACACACTGCATCCACTACACAAACACACATTGCATCCTCAACACACAGTACACAAACACACAATGCATCCACTACACACACACACACACTACACAAACACATGCTGCATCCACTACACAAACACACACAGCTCCCCTGTCTAAACACACTACATCCACTACATGTGGCATGTATATTTTGTGCATTTACCTTTAGAAATAGTTTTTATTTTCCAAAATGGTAAATGTACAGAATATCGGCAAATTATATCGGCTATCGGCCTGAAAGTTCACAGAATATCGGTATCGGTATCGGCTCTAAAAAATCAATATCGGTCGATCCCTACAAAGTGAGCATGGGGTTTATATCTGGATTATACATTAAGCTAAGAGTAGAGTTGAGCGGACACCTGGATGTTCGGGTTTGCCGGGTTCGGCCGAATATTGGCCACGAACTTGACCCCGAACCCGAACCCCATTGAAGTCAATGGGGACCCTAACTTTTGTGCACAAAAATGGCTCTAAAAAAGTCCTGTAAAGGGCTAGAGTGTTGCAAAAGGAAGTAAAATGGGGGATAAGAGTAGGACAAGTGCCCTGCAAACAATTGGGGTAGCCCCCGAAATATTGGGACATAAAAAAAGAAAACAAAGAATAAGTGCACTTGAGTATAACAATGGCTGGGTGAGGCCGGTACAAATGTCTATTCTGCACAAGGTACAAACAAGTCTGGTGGGATCCATGCCTGGTTCATTTTTAAAAAAACGTGAGCTTGTCCATGTTGGCCATGGACAGGCGACTGCGCTTGTCTGTGATAATGCCCCCTGCCATGCTAAACACACATTCAGACAATACACTGGCTGCAGGGCAGGCCAGCACTTCCAAGGCATAAAGGGCAAGCTCAGGCTATGTGCCCAATTTGGAGACCCAGAAGTTGAATGGGGCAGACCCATCAGTCAGTACGTATAGGTGTGTGCACACGTACTGTTCCACCATGTTGCTGAAATGCCGCCTCCTGCTAAGACGTTCCATATCAGCTGGTGGTGCTGGTTGTTGTGGCGTGCTGACAAAGCTTTTCCACATTTCGGCCATGCTAACCATGCCTTCTGAGGTGCTGGCGGTGGCCCAGCTGCGTTGGCGACCTCTTCCTCCTCTTCTGCATTCGCCATGTGCTTCCACTGAGCCCCCGGTGTCAGTTGGGAATGCTCTCAGCAGCACATCTACCAGCGTGCGCTGGTAGTCGCGCATCTTCTGATCACGCTCCAGTGAGGGAATTAAGGACGGCACGTTGTCCTTGTAACGGGGATCCAGCAGGCTCGCCACCTAGTAATCAGCACAAGTTAGAATGTGGGCAACTCGGCAGTCGTTGCGCAGGCACTGCAGCATGTAGTCGCTCATGTGTGCCAGGCTGCCCAGAGGCAAGGACAAGCTGTCCTCTGTGGGAGGTGTATCGTCTGTGTACTCCGTACCCCCCCAGCCATGCTCCAGTGATGCCCACGAGCTGTGTTGGGTGCCACCCTGCTGTGAACACGGTTCCTCCTCCTCCTCATCCTCCAGAACTGTGCCCTGGCTGGACAATTGTGTACCTGGCCTGTGCTGGTGCAGGAATCCACCCTCCTATCCACTTGTGAATGACTGGCCTGATAACCATGGAAATTACCCCTCTTCCTCCTGTGCAAGCATCTTGGCAGGGCCCATACAAAGTAGTAGCCCAGGTATGTGATAATACTTATGTCATTGCCAGCTGTGCAGATGAAAGGATCCAGCGATCCTTTCATGTGAACGTGCTGAAGGAGTACCAAGAAAGACAGGAGGATGTCGCTGCAGTGTGTGCCCCTGCTGCAGACGACTCGGGAAGCTTACCCCTCCCTGATTTACCAGAGAGAGACCCCCAGACTGACCTTACTAGCCTTGTACAGCTAGGGGACCGGTTAAGCCACACCGAGATGGGACAAGCTAAGAGGCTTTTGTGGGAGAAACAGGTGACTTTCTCCCAAGAACCAGGCTACACGACCCAGGAAATACAGGAGATGACCCACTCAGACAGTCCTTGGGCCTCGTCTGTAGTCCTGGAGCCTAAGAAAGATGGGACCACACGGTTCTGCGTGGCATACCGGTCGACTCAACGAGAAGACCACCACTGATGCCTACCCAATGCCCAGGGTAGACGAACTGCTAGATCACATAGCCAGGGGACGCTATCTCACTACCATAGACCTGTGTAAGGGCTGTTGGCAGATTCCCCTGGCCGAGGATGCTATCCCCAAGTCGGAATTTGTCACCCCATTTGGCCTGTACCAATTTAGGGTCATGCCATTCGGGATGAAAAATGCCCCGGCTACTTTCCAGCGTATGGTGGATAGGCTCCTCGATGGCTTCCAGGATTTTGCTTGTGCATACTTGGATGACATCGCAATCTACAGTGGGTCTTGGGAGGAGCACTTGGTTCATGTAAGGGTGGTTCTACACAAGATTCTGGCCGCAGGCCTGACCTTGAAGCCAGATAAGTGCCATCTAGGTATGGCTGAGGTACAACCTGGGACACAGGGTGGGATGTGGGAGCCAGAGTCAGGCAAGGTAGAGGCGGTAGAAATGCACTGCAGGCCACAAATGTTCTATTTAGCACAAAAAAGTGTGATTTTTTAAACCAACAATGTAAGAGTAGTATTTAAGGGTTTTATTGGACTGCAAGAAATGCACTGCAGGCCGCAAATGTACTATTTAGCACCCACAAAATGTGAATTTTTCAAAGTGCAATGTAACAACAGGATTTGACGGTTCTATTTGACTCTCAGGTATGAAGTGCACCGCAGGCAGCAAATGTACTATTTAGCACCAAAACAATTTGAATTTTTCAAACTGCGATGTAACCACAATATTTGACGGCTCTATTTGACTCTCAGATATGAAGTGCACGCCCCAAATGTACTTTTTAGCACCCAAAAAATTTACATTTTTCAAAGTGCGATGTATCCACAGTATTTGACGGTTATATTTGACTCTCAGATATGAAGTGCACGCTCCAAATTTACTATTTAGCACCAAAAAATTAGAATTTTTAAAAGTGCAATGTAACCACAGTATTTGACAGTTCTATTTGACTCTCATGTATGAAGTGCACCGCAGGCAGCAAATGTACTATTTAGCACCAAAACAATTAGAATTTTTCAAAGTGCGATGTAACCACAGTATTTGACGGTTCTATTTGACTCTTAGATATGAAGTGCACTGCAGGCAGCAAATGTACTATTTAGCAGCAAAAAAAAATAGAATTTTTCAAACTGCGATGTAACCACAGTATTTGACGGTTCTATTTGACTCTCAGATATGAAGAGCACTGCAGGCAGCAAATGTACTATTTAGTACCCAAAAAAATAGAATTTTTCAAACTGCGATGTAACCACAGTATTTCACGGTTCTATTTGACTCTCAGATATGAAGAGCCCTGCAGGCAGCAAATGTACTATTTAGTACCCAAAAAAATAGAATTTTTCAAACTGCGATGTAACCACAGTATTTGACAGTTCTATTTCACTTTCAGATATGAAGTGCACGCCCCAAATGTAATATTTAGCACCAAAAAAATTTGAATTTTTCAAACTGCGATCTAACCACAGTATCTGGCGGTTCTATTTGACTCTCAGATATGAAGTGCATGCCCCAAATGTACTATTTAGCACCAAAAAAATGTGAATTTTTCAAAGTGCGATGTAACCACAGTATTTAACTCTCAGATATGAAGAGCATGCCCCAAATGTACTATTTAGAACTCAAAAAATTTGAATTTTTCAAAGTGCGATGTAACCACAGTATTTGATGGTTCTATTTGACTCTCAGCTATGAAGTGCACCGCAGACAGCAAATGTACTATTTAGCACCAAAAAAAATAGAATTTTTCAAACTGCGATGTAACCACAGTATTTGATGGTTCTATTTGAATCTCAGATATGAAGTGCACTGCAGGCAGCAAATTTACTATATAGCACCAAAAAAAAATAGAATTTTTAAACGTGCGATGTAACCACAGTATTTGACGGTTCTATTTGACTCTCAGATATGAAGTGCACTGCAGGCAGCAAATGTACTATTTAGCACCCAAAAAATGTGAATTTTTCAAACTGCGATGTAACCACAGTATTTGACGGTTCTATTTGACTATCAGATATGAAGTGCACGCCCCAAATTTACTTTTTAGCAAAAAAGAAATGTGAATTTGTCAAACTGCAATGTCACAGCAGTATTTAAAAATGCCTAGATGCTGCCCACTGAGCTACCAGAACAGGATTAAAGTAATGTGCCTGGCACACATGCAGTTGCAAGTGCACTGCACTTGCAAAAATGCCCACCTAACAAACAGACTGATTGCTTATTTCTCTGTGGCACTGGGCTCAGGGCAGGGTACAAAAATGTAGTATAGCACCCACAAAAATAATCATTGTAGTTTGCAGATTCAACACCAGAATTCTTTCCTAATCTGTCCCTCACCGCTGCAGCATCCTCTCCCTACACTAATAAGAGCTCATGTGACTCTAGCTTATATAGAGGCTGGGTTACATGCTGCACTGGCCAATCACAGTCATGCCATTAGTAGGCACTGCTGTGATGGCTTCTAAGGGCACATGAGTCAAACGCTTGTTGATTGGCTGCCTTACAGCATTTCAAAACGTGCCATTAAATCGCCGAACACCGAACTCGAACCCGAACTGTTACTGAAATGTCCGTGTTTGGGTTCGGGGTCCAAAAATCTTAATGTTCAGGTTCGCTTATCTCTACCTAAGAGATATACTAGGAATTTTAGTTTTTTTGTGAATAAGAAAATTTTCTCTGTATAATAAATTAAAAATATACACAGCCATATTATATAGTTCTCTGCATCTTTTTTCCAAGTTGAATATTTTTAGACCAAACTATCCATTCTTCTTTTTCTTCACAGCTATTTTGGACTATAATTTACAGTTCCTTTGTTGATTCTCTACAATTCTGCACTGTGTATATAAATTCTGTTAGCATTTCTCATTAGCATGTGACAAAATATAATCAGAGATATGCAGAACAATACAAATGAGTGATTAGTAGTGAAACAAAAACAGAAATGTTTTCAAAGATTTTAAACTCTTAGATGTTATATTCGGTGTAAAGTTTTTTTCCTTCCCAAAATTGCACAGCTCCTTTGTAGAAGAACATATCACAAGACCTTTCAGTTGTCTGATACGGAATAGTGAGCAGAGTTAGGTAGTGGAACAGAAATTATATGTCATCTAGTGAGGATGCTGCTAAGGATTCCATACAAAACAAAATATGGTAAAAGTTCTATGTGGAAAGAGAGATTAAAAAGTTACTCCAAACAAAAGTTAGTGGTTTTGTGAGTAACTTTGCCCCTGGACCACCTTGCAACCCCCGTTTACAAATTCATTTAAAAAAAAAAAAGCTTAACCGAACCTTATGTTGCAGTGTTGAAACCAAGTTCTCCCATCAATCAAATCATTCTACTCTGACATATTTTCCCATAAGTGCCAAAGTTGCACCTCAGACAGAAGATGAGTTGAACTTTGTATGTGCAGTCTTTCATAGAAAAATTGTGCACATACAGACTCTGGGCACCATGACCACTTAGAATCACTGAAGTAGTCATGCTACTTGGAATAACCCTTTAAATGGCAGACAATTTTGTAGTGAAACTGCAGAGGCATGTTCTACACACTAAAAATGTTTCATTTAATGGTCACTATAGTCACAAAACAACTTTAGCATTATGAAGCAGTTTTGGCATATAGACCACGCCCCTGCAGTCTCACTGCTGAATTCCCTGCCATTTAGGAGTTAAATCACTTTGTTTATGCAGCCCTAGCCACACTTCCCGTACACAGGCTTCCTAAACACTTCCTGTAAAGTGAGAGCTAATGTTTATACTTCCTTTATTGTAAATTCTGTTAAATGTATTTTCTCCTGCTCTGTTAATTGCTTACTAGACCTTGCATGGCCCTTCTATGTGTGATTAAAGTAAAATTTACAGAGCAGCAGATACCATTAAGAGCAAGTAAGTTAACATCTGATTGCAAATGAAACCATTTTCTTAATGTATATGAAAAACGAAAATAAACTGAATAGGAGGAATAGCCCCCTAGGGGGTCCTCCTAATTGCTGGTATAAAAAATATGTACACCATAAATACAATATTTCTCTAGGCTTCTTGGAAAAATATGTGAAGTGTAAACAGTGGAAGCTCTTTTAGCCCCTGACGAAGGAGTTCTCGTACTCTGGTTGCTGGACTCTTAGATTTTGATACTTACTGGCTGCTTACCAACTAGAGGCCGCTGCATGGTTCTGCTACCATCACTTATTATTTCTTTTTCGGAGTTACCTACTTTTAGACATCCTGCTATTCTCTCCTATTAGAGGGCTCTATTCCTGGTGTCCCAGATTTGATTGACGTATTCGTTTATCCAGGATCCCGTCTATATATCGATCAGGGTACCCTGTAATTTTCTATCTGTCCCCCCTCTTTTTATCACTCCCCCCCTCTTTTCTTGGGCGTTTATTTGTGATTTTTGAGCTTTCACACTATTGTGGATTGCTCTCATATTATAACAAATTTAGCTCAAATGGGGGGAATATAGACCTAGTCTTACTAGCCACTGCTTCATTGTTACTATAGTATATTCCGGGCATTATAAGGTCAATAAAGTTTTTTGGTTCACATATCTACTCTTGCCTTAAAATACTTGGTTATACCAGAGGAGCTAGAGCTTCTACTGTTTACACTTCACATATTTTTCCAAGAAGCCGAGAGAAATATTGTATTTATGGTGTACATATTTTTTATACCAGCCATTAGGAGGACCCCCTAGGGGGCTATTCCTCCTATTCAGTTTATTTTCGTTTTTCATATACAATACCTGGGTTCAAGCCCATACTAGGTGGAGCTGGTACCACCATCCTGACCCATTTTCCTAATCCTCGTTCCAATTTTCTGTTGGCTGAGGAGATAGGAAAATTACTTTCCTTTTTCTTATTTTTCATTTTCTTAATGTAGCCTGAGTCTTAGCTGCATGGACAGAAACAAAAGTGACTCCTAACAGCAGAGAATAGAGCAGTGAGACATTGGGGACATGATGTATACACAAAAACTGCTTTACTGAGCTAAAGCTGCTTTGGTGATTATAGTGTCCCTTTAACTTAAGTTGTTTTGGTGACTATAGAGTTCCTTTAAGCATAATGCTCTGCTAATACAGTGGTATAAGGTTGAGTAAAACCTAACATTGGCATTTGTTGCAATGTACATTATAAAGTTTAGAGCAGGCGTTTCAGGATTCCAGGTGGGCGGTCAGGGCCACGCGATGTATGTGGATTGTAAGGGGGCCTGGTCAGCGCTGGGCGCCTTAACAGCGCGACCAGGCCCCCTGTGATTACATCATAGAGCTGGGAGGAAGTCACTCCTCCCAGCTAACACACAGACCGCGCGGGAGGAAGCAGAAGGAATCAGAGTGGGAACTATGACTCCCATCCACCTGAGCCACCCCTGGACCACTGGGAATGTCACCCTCCTGCACCTAAAATGTAGGAAACAGGAGGGTGCCTAAAATATTTTGTGTGTGTTTGTTTGTGTGTATGTGTCTTTCTATGTATGTCTTGTGTGTGTGTCTTTGTATGTCTTGTGTGTGTCTGTCTGTATGTGTGTGTATGTGTATTTGTATGTATGTATGTATGTCTTGTGTGTGTGTGTGTGTGTGTCTGTCTGTATATATGTGTGTATGTATGTGTGTCTTGTCATTGTATGTATGTGTTGTGTGTGTATGTCTTTGTATGTATGTGTGTTGTATGTGTGTCTTCTGTCTGTATGTGTGTATGTGTCTATGTATGTCTTATGTGTGTGTCTTTGTATGTGTGTGTGTGTGCATGTCTGTGTGTGTGTGTGTGCCTGTATGTATATGTGCCTGTCTGTTTGTATGTATGTGTCTTGTGTGTGTGTCTGTATGTGTGCGTGTATGTGTGTCTGTATGTATGTGTGCCTGTCTGTTTGTATGTATGTGTCTTGTGTGTCTTGTGTGTGTGTGTGTGCCTGTCTGTTTGTCTGTATGTATGTGTGTCTGTATGCGTCTTTGTATGTGTGTCTTGTGTGTGTGTCTGTATGTGTGTGTCTTGTGTGTGTGTGTGTCTGTATGTGTGCCTGTCTGTGTGTCTGTATGTATGTGTGCCTGTCTTTTTTATGTATGTGTCTTTGTATGTGTGTCTTGTGTGTGTCAGGCAGCATGACAGTAGGGAGATCAAAGCTTTCCCTCACCAGCCACAACATTCTGATTCTGGTGTGGTGAGAACAGGAAGCTTTAAGAACCCGATTATGAATGTTCCTGATGAGTACATTTGGACCTGATGAGCATCAGGAACCCATAGGAAAGCATTGGGGAGCCATATGTGCATGTGCAGTAATCACTGCGTTGTGGCAAACAGCATCTCCTCAGAGATGCATTGACTCAATGCATGTCTGTAGGAAGCAATCAGCACATGACTGCATCCAGGAAGCACCTCTAGAGGCTGACAGTGTGGCAGCCCTTTGAGGTAGCATTAGACAGGTAATTAAACACATTTTGCTCTCTGAAAATGTAGTTTTTACTTTAGAAATACTACAGGGACAGTCTCTTTGCCCCCTCCCATCTCTGTGAGAGTTTAAGGGTGAGTATTACTTGTGTTTTTTCTTCTCGCCATGCTGTACTCACCATGGCCACTTCACCTCCCTTGCTGAGATTATCAGTACAATCAAAAGCTTCCCCCATAGATAAGCATTGTGAGACTAGTGCGCATGTGCATCAAATCGCCACACTACACCAATCAGCAACTTGCCACAGATATGCACTGAGGGTTCAGTGTAGAAATGCAGAGTGTAGAAATGCTGATAGTCGGTCCTGCAGATTGCAACCAGGAAGTCCCTCTAGTAACTGTCGTAGTGACAAGCAGTGTAAACACTGTTTTTTTTCTCTCAAAAAGGGCAGTATTTACACTGCTGAGGCTGCAAGGACAGGCTATTTGCCCCCAAACCAGTACGTGAAGCTGTAGTGGTTCTGATGCCTGAGTAACAAAACACATACCACAAACCTTGGACAAAAATAAATACATTCCATATCAACCGTTTCAAAACACTGGGATGGTTTTTTTTTTTTTACCCTCAGGAAACGAAAAATTATTTTCAAGTTGTTTTAAATGCATTGACAATTTAATGTTTTGCCTGTCCCTGGAATTGATTGGGTCACCAGTCACTACATAGTCAGTCTTTTTTCCTCTGTGAAAGGAATTAACAAGACCACAGGACCCTCTTAATGCTCAGACGGAAATCTAATAGCTCTTCCGGCCAAGGGGCATTGCAGTGTCCAAGACAGAACCTTAAATTAAAATTTGTCTGAGCGTCATTTGCTTCATGAAATGCTTTTACTCAGAATATGTCCTTTGTGCAGACTCTTTTTATTATCCTGTTTTCCCGGGCACTGAATTTGCTGCATTATACTCATCTTTCAATTACTGGATGCGTCTTGTCATAAGGATTTCCTTTAGAAATATTGCAATGGCTGGATAGAACCTAATGCTTTATATAGTCTGCTTACAGAGGCATTTTAAGTTTTAACCTACAGTTCAGTCCCTTTAAAGTTTTAGCATGTACTATTTACGTTACCTTGATGTAATAATACCTGTTAAGCAGTAATTATTTAATTTATCCCCTCATTGTCCACATTCATACTGTCTTGTTTAGACACGTATATTACTTTGTTATTCCTGTGTATTCAGAATTCTTTAAGTATATATCCCAATAGTGAAAATGTGAAATACATATAATGATAGCTGCCCAAAATAAAAATGAATTCAGAGAGCAATAAAGATCAAGAGGAACTAAAGTTTCAGGGTAGTTCTAGAACTAGAATCAGTCCTATTGCTAAACAGTAAGATTATATGATCAGTAGCGAATCAACAGGGGTCACTACGGCCGGACGTACGACTAGGACCTCTAGGACTAGGACCTCTGTGTTCCGCCTGTCAAAGGGTGAGCTAGCCACCTAAGGGGTCCCAAGATGCACTCATCTATGCAGTAAAGCAGAGTAGGCAGCTGCTTACGTGGGCACAGTGGCGTCACTAGGGTTGGTGTCACCCGGTGTGGTAACACCCCAACCCCTTTAATAATGTGTAAGCTGTAGTTGTTCTGGTGACTACAGTGTCCCTTTAATGTGAGGTAAAATAGAGATTAGTGCCACTAATAATATACTGGATTGCCTACTTACCACCAGATGAGGACAAGAGGATGATAATGGGCTCATGCTTTAGTCTGGCTCCACTGGTCTAGGGTAGAACACGCTCTCTGGAGGCTGTTTGTAACAGTGCTCATAAAAACCAGTGAACAGAAAGCAGCTCCATTTTTTGGGGCCCCTTACACAGCTCAATGTTTGGGTCCCCAGGGCCTGACCGTGAGTATGCTTACAAGGCCCACCCATAAGTCCACCTACATGGCCCACCCATGAGTTTGCTCACAGGGAGTGGAGTGGATGTGTGTAGGGGATGTGTTGTGTGTTATTGTAGAGGATGTAATGTGTGTGTTCTTATGGAATGTAGTGTATAGGGATACCAATTTGTGTAAGGGATGTAGTGTGTGTATAGGGGATGCAGTGTATGTTTGTGTGTAAGGAATGCATTGTGTGTTTCTGTGTGTGTGTGTAAGGGGTGCATTGAGTCTGTGTAAGAGATGCATTTTGTTTCTGTGTGTAAGAGAAGCAGTGTGTGTGCTTAAGGGATCCATTGTGTGTTTTTGTATGTAAGGGATGCAGTGTGTGTGTGTAAGGGATGCATTGTGTGTGTGTAATTGATGCAGTGTGTGTTTCTGTGTAAGTGTAGGATGCATTGTATGTTTCGGTGTGTCTGTGTGTGAGTAGAGATGCATTGTGTGTTTCTGTGTATGTGTAAGGATGCATTGTTTAGTGTGAAAGAGAGGGTATGTGGGGTAGGATAGGGGCTATATTTATTTTGTTAATATACTTTTTTTTAAATTATTTTTTTCTTTAAAGGACCACTATAGTGCCAGGAAAACATACCCCACCCTCAGGGACCCCCTCCCGCCCAGCTCTGGAAAGGGGAAAGGGGTTAAAACTTACCTTTTTCCAGGGCAGGGCGGGAGCTCTCTGCCTCCTCTCCTCCTCCTGGGCTGAATGCGCACGCGCGGCAAGAGCTGCGCGCGCATTCAGCCCGTCGCATAGGAAAGCATTTACAATGCTTTCCTATGGATGCTTGCGTGCTCTCACTGTGAAAATCAGAGTGAGAAGCACGCAAGCGCCTCTAGCGGCTGTCAATGAGACAGCCACTAGAGGATTAGGGGGAAGGCTTAACCCATTAATAAACATAGCAGTTTCTCTGAAACTGCTATGTTTATAAAAAAATGGGTTAACCCTAGAAGGACCTGGCACCCAGACCACTTCATTAAGTGGAAGTGGTCTGGGTGCCTAGAGTGGTCCTTTAAGTTTTGTGTCTTACACCCCCATTTAGTTTATATTTTACAAGCCCCTTGTGTGTCTCTTACCCCCCTTTGTGTGTCTTACTCCCCCAAGCCCCTTTGTGTCTTACTCTTCCCAGGCTCCTCTGTGTGTCTCACTCACAAGTGACTCTGTGTGTCTCTCTCCTGAGCCCCTCTGCATGTCTCTGTCTCCACTACCAGCCCCTCTGTGCTTCTCTTTCTCTGTGCGCCCCAGGCTACTGCCCAAGTCGCTTGTAGGATGCGCCGGCCCAGGGTGTCATTCCCCCCTCCCCCTGTGATGCACACCCTGGTGCTGTCCGCACCCCCCACACCTGCCTTGTGACGCCAGGTGACTACTGTGCCGAAATATATAGTATTTGGGGGAGGGGATTTGACCTTCATACTCTTTGAGCACTGCCTTCTCATGCAACATGCTGTGATGCTGGGAGCCAGGATGACGTCATTCCGGCCCCTAGCTTCAGTAAAATGGAGTATTAGGAAAACAGTGCAGGAAGAGCATGGAAACCAGAGCATCCCCACACTAGACTGCAGAGAGAGGAAGCACACTGGATCCCAGGGAGAGGATCTACTACAACTCTTTCATGTAGGGAAGCTCGGTGGGCCTAAAAAACATATAGAAACACTATAAATAAAATTAATTTGTTAGTGTCTATAAGATATGTATGTGTGTGTTAGTAATAATATCAGTGTCATTGTGTGTCAGTGAGTATCAATCAGTGAAAGTATATGCCTGTCAGTGTGTGTGTGTATATGTCGGTGTGTGTGTTCCAGTGAGTGTATGTCAGTAAATGTGTATCTGAGAGTGTGTTTTTGTCTGTCAGTGAGTGTATGTTAGTGTGTATCTGTCAGTGAATATGTGTTGTGTGTGTTGGCTAAACAGTATTTGTGCCAATGTGACACACATATATATCACACTCAATCAACCAACCAACACAATCACACTCAGCCAAGACCCACACAGAATAACACTCAGCCCTCCCTCCTCCCCCACTCAGGTGTATTGCTTACGGGGAACATGGAGGAATGAAAAGATTTGTTTACAAAAAAAAACTGTCAGCTGAAAAATAAAAACAAAACTTACCACAACAGGGAAAAAGTGGACATTATAGTCCAAAAGGACAAATGGTGCAATGGAAGCCACATGCCGGTGAGGTGTACGCGATGCCTCTGATGGAAGTGAGGGAGAGATGAAAAGGCCTAGAGCCTGTAGTGAATATTCATTGACATAAGTAAATGTAGGGTCCCATCTTTGACAATAATCAAAATCCATGGTGGTCCTCACTGGGGTAGATTTTGGCTTCACATGGGGTTACATATTGAAAGACGCCCTCCTCTCTCACCACAGCTATGTCAACATTAAAAATATCAAATATATCTTCTTTAGTGGCTTGCGCTTAAATCATCTCTAGTGACATACACCAGAGGTTGATTTAGACAGCAGTGTACTAGATGGCTAAGATAGGCTGTAATACCTATGATAATAATATACTAGTCTCTTAATTGTTTGAAGTGGCATTCAAGCTACGACAAGCTGCTCATACTAGTAATAACCTAGTAGTAATTTGTATCATGACATTAGATGATTTTTTTATTCATAATGTCTCTAAGATATTATTAAGTTTATCTCAGGCCATAACGTATAAAGTACATCTAGACTAATATGGTTTCATTTGTCAAACCAATTTTTCTTCTTGATGCCCTAATGTCAATCTAGCTCTGTTGTTACTATAATTCTAAAAATGGGTAATGATCTGTTTTACCTCTCAATTTTTTTCTAACAGTGCCACAGTTTGGACATTAGTACGTGCCAGTTTTGTAAACACCTTAATAATGTCGATGACTACATATTGTGCCTCTACGTGACATTCTCAATAAACAATGCATTAAAAAAGTACATGTAGTACTGTATGTAACACTGGGAGAACACAACTACTAGTCTGCCTGAAGTAGATTAAGAAGACTTGATGGGGTCCCTTGAATTTGTTTTATTTTCTTTTTACTACAAAGGACAATGTAAGATGTAAGGTAATGTTTGCCTACTCTTTTGGGGGGTACTCTAATTTTCAGCATAAAAGTATCTTCCTTTTTGTTTGTTTTTTTGTGTTAGAATACTGTTGCTGATATTCAACTGCATAATAGACTATACGAATGATGTGTCGAATTACACAGTGTTGGATTTACATGTACAATTATATCTAGATAATCAAAGAGTGAAGTGTTACCTCTGCATACATGATGGGGACATAACGTGTTATATGTTACATCTCTCTCTGCTGCATACTTCAACATTTGTCCAATTTGTGCTACTTATGCTAGAGATCGGGCATCAAAGCACACAGTAATTAAAGGACCACTACGAGTATGTTTTCCTGGCACTATAGTGCCCTGAGGGTGCCCCCACCCTCAGGGTCCCCCTCCCGCCCGGCTCTGGAAGGGGGAAAGGGTTAAAAACTTACCTTTTTCCAGCGCTGGGCGGGGAGCTGTCCTCCTTCTCTCCTCCTCCGATCCTCCTCCTGGGCTGAATGCGCACGCGCGGCAAGAGCTGCGCGCGCATTCAGCCCGTCGCATAGGAAAGCATTTACAATGCTTTCCTATGGACGCTTGCGTGCTCTCACTGTGAAAATCACAGTGAGAAGCACGCAAGCGCCTCTAGTGGCTGTCAATGAGACAGCCACTAGAGGATTAGGGAAGAGCTTGTATTCATAGTATAGCAGTTTCTCTGAAACTGCTATAATTATGAAAAAAATAAAGTTAACCCTAGAAGACCTGGCACCCGAACCACTTCATTAAGCTGAAGTGGTCTGGGTACTAAATGATCCTTTTAAGGTCTGTACACAGGCTGCAGGGGTGAGGGTAGCTCCTTCTGGGCTTAATTCCGGGGGCAATGAATTGGCCGGGGTCTCTAGTTACCTTTTGGGACTCTGTGGTGGTCTTGGCCTTCTTGGGTCCTGGGGTCAGTGCAGGGCAGTGTCTGAATGTACACATGTCAACCTTGGTATACACATTTTTCCCCTTCTCCCTCCCCCTTTTCCCAGGTAGCTCCCCTTGTTCTGCTGCCCCCCACACCCCCACCATTTAATCAGAGAATGTCCTGGTGTCCATCACTAGTTGTCTTACTAGGTTTTTGCTGTAAATAAAGTATAATGATTAGCTAGAAAAGGATATAGGTAGAGTTCTTGTTCATTGATCACGCCATACCTCGGGTGGTGTTTCAAGCGTCTCAACTCGGTTTCTTAATGTGGAGCTTCTTGGGTGTTTAGGGTTTCCAAGAGTTCGTCTGCACTTTGCTCCACCAGGCCTGTTCTGTCTCCCAGATCCACAATTTCTGCTTTCAGGCTGTGTAGCTGTTTTTCTAGCTGTGTGTCTTAATGTCTGCAGCAGCGTCTTTTAGTAGGAGTTGCAGGTCCCTTTTAGTTAGTGGCTTGGAGGCTGGGGCTGCTGCCTCGCTCTGTTCAGAGTCTGAGGATGATGCTGATTCTCCAGCTTTTTGTGGGAAAGATGGCGCCGGACCTCGTGGGGTCCGGAACAGCATTGCTACTGAGGATGTCTGATCGCGTTTTTTGCGATTACCGCCCATGTCGGCAGGTTTGTTGTGGAGGTCCTGGGTCGCGTGCCGGTATGCTGAGGGGTCCGTGCACCGATCGTGGCTGGGTAAGTCACTGTATTTAGTGCCCGTGTGTAGGAGCTCGCACTCTATGCGGCCATCTCTGTTCCCGTTCAGGCTCCGCCCCCCAATATTCTATATTATTAACATAGTACGATTTATATATGATTAATATGCTTATAGTAAGTTATAAGTGGATAGTGTGTGTGTGTATAAATATATAGAGACAGAGAGAAAGTTCCATAAATGGCATTAAGTTATTTAACCCCCTAAAGTCTTGCATTTAAAGGACCACTATAGGTGCCAGTTCCCTCTAGTTTTAACCCTGCGGCTGAAAACATAGCTGTTTCAGAGAAACTGCTATGTTTACACTGAGGGTTAATCCAGCCTCTAGTGGCTGTCTCATTGACAGCCGCTAGAGGCGCTTCCGCCATTCTCACTGTGAAAATCACAGTGAGAAGACACTGGGCATCCATAGGAAAGCATTGAGTAATGCTTTCCTATGGGCACTTTGAATGTGCGCACGGAGTGCATTTGGAGTGGACATCGGCAGGGGTAGGAGAGGTCACCAGCGCCGAGGGAGCCCAGCACTGGAGAAAGGTAAGTGGCTGAAGTGGTTTTAACCCCTTCAGCCACTTGCTGAAATGGCCCTGATGGTGGGGGAGGATTGACACACCTAATAACCCTATAGTGCCAGGAAAACAAGTTTGTTTTCCTGGCGCTATAGTGCTCCTTTAAGTACAAAAGCAATTTTGGATTTTTATTTCCTGTTTTTGTTCAACTTTTGCATTTACCTTATTTATTGCACCAAAACATATTATATACCGGTTTGTAATGGACAAAAAAATGCTTTAATTTGATGTGACATACTGTATTTTCCGGCGTATAAGACGACTTTTTACCCCTGGAAAATGGGGGGATTAAAAAGAATGGGGGGGTGTAAAACAAGTGGGGGGCTTGATAAAAATGGAGGGGGGATTAAAATAATGGAGGGGGGATAAAAAAAGAATGGAGGGGGGGGATAAAAAAAGAATGGAGGGGGATTAAAAAGAATGGAGGGGGATTAAAAAAGAATGGAGGGGGGATTAAAAAAGAATGGAGGGGGAGATTAAAAAGAATGGAGGGGGGATTAAAAAAGAATGGAGGGGGGATTAAAAAGAATTGAGGGGCTTTAAATGCTATTTCAGATTATCATTATTTAAAGGACCACTCTAGGCACCCAGACCACTTCAGCTTAATGAAGTGGTCTGGGTGCCAGGTCCAGCTAGGATTAACCCATTTCAGAGAAACTGCTATGTTTACAAATGGGTTAATCCTTCCTCCAATTCCTCTAGTGGCTGTCTCATTGACAGCCGCTAGAGGCGCTTGCGTGATTCTCACTGTGAAAATCACAGTGAGAGCACGCAAGCGTCCATAGGAAAGCATTGTAAATGCTTTCCTATGCGACCGGCTGAATGCGCGCAGCTCTTGCCGCGCGTGCGCATTCAGCCGAATGGGAGGAACGGAGGAGGATCGGAGGAGGAGAGCTCCCTGCCCAGCGCCGGAAAAAGGTAAGTTTTTACCCCTTTCCTCTCCCCAGAGCCGGGCGGGAGGGGGACCCTGAGGGTGGGGGCAACCTCAGGGCACTAAAGTGCCAGGAAAACGAGTATGTTTTCCTGGCACTATAGTGGTCCTTTAATGTTTTGCTGTGTAGCTCTGTCTGCTCACTGTACATCATGGCTAATTTTTATTTGGTGTGCATTGGAAGAGGGGTAGTCTTATACGGCGAGTATATCCCAAACTCTATATTTTAACTGGAAAAGTTGAGGGTCGTCTTATACGCCCAGTCGTCTTATACGCAGGAAAATACAGTATATATAAATAAATTCTCATTTACTGTATATAAAAAAATAAATAAAAAATAAACAAACAAAAGTTTTACAGTTTTGGCTATAATGTGAGCATAATATGTCCAGCTTAAGAAAAGTAGTTTAAGATAATTCATTTATACAGGGTATATAACAGGTCTCAAATTTCTTTTTATTTTGAACGGTACAGGTTACAAAACACAATGTGTAAAATACAATTTCAACGTGAAACAATTTTAGAAGTTGGTATGTTTGTCTTAGAAGTTAAATAGCCATCACGGAAAACAAAATTGCCACAAAAAAGTATATACACTGCTCAAAAAAATAAAGTGAACACAAAAACAACACACCCTAGATCTGAATGAATTAAATATTCTTCTGAAATACTTTGTTCTTTATATAGTTGAATGTGCTGACAACAAAATCACACAAAAATTAAAAAATGGAAATCACATTTTTCAACCCATGGAGGTCTGGATTTGGAGTCACACTCAAAATTAAAGTGGAAAAACACACTACAGGTTGATCCAACTTTGATGTAATGTCCTTAAAACAAGTCAAAATGAGGCTCAGTAGTGTGTGTGGCCTCCACGTGCCTGTATGACCTCCCTACAACGCCTGTGCATACTCCTGATGAGGTGGCGGATGGTCTCCTGAGGGATCTCCTCCCAGACCTGGACTAAAGCATCTGCCAACTCCTGGACAGTCTGTGGTGCAACGTGACGTTTGTGGATGGAGCGAGACATGATGTCCCAGATGTGCTCAATTGGATTCAGGTCTGGGGAACGGGCGGGCAAGCTCATAGCATCAATACATTTGTCTTGCAGGAACTGCTGACACACTCCAGCCACATGAGGTTTAGCATTGTCTTGCATTAGGAGGAACCCAGGGCCAATCGCACCAGCATATGATTTCACAAGGGGTCTGAGGATCTCATCTCGGTACCTAATGGCAGTCAGGCTACCTCTGGCGAGCACATGGAGGGCTACTGACCCACTGCCAAACCGGTCATGCTGGAGGATGTTGCAGGTAGCAGAACGTTCTCCACGGCGTCTCCAGAACCTGCTTTCATCTGTGAAGAGCACAGGGCACCAGTGGCGAATTTGCCAATCTTGGTGTTCTCTGGCAAATGCCAAATGTCCTGCACGGTGTTGGGCTGTAAGCACAACCCCCACCTGTGGACGTCGGGCCCTCATACCACCCTCATGGAGTCTGTTTCTGACCGTTTGAGCAGACACATGCACATTTGTGGCCTGCTGGAGGTCATTTTGCAGGGCTCTGGCAGTGCTCCTCCTGTTCCTCCTTGCACAAAGGCAGAGGTAGCGGTCCTGCTGCTGGGTTGTTGCCCTCCTATGGCCTCCTCCACGTCTCCTGATGTACTGGCCTGTCGCCTGGAAGCGCCTCCATGCTCTAGACGCTACGCTGACAGACACTGCAAACCTTTGTGCCACAGCTCACATTGATGTGCCATCCTGGATGAGCTGCACTACCTGAGCCACTTGTGTGGGTTGTAGACTCCGTCTCATGCTACCACTAGAGTGAAAGCACCGCCAGTATTCAAAAGTGACAAAAACATCAGCCAGGAAGCATAGGAACTGAGAAGTGGTCTGTGGTCACCACCTGCAGAACCACTCCTTTATTGTGGGTGTCTTGCTAATTGCCTATAATTTCCACCTGTTGTCTATCCCATTTGCACAACAGCATATGAAATTGATTGTCACTTAGTGTTGCTTCCTAAGTGGACAGTTTGATTTCACAGAAGTGTGATTGACTTGGAGTTACATTGTGTTGTTTAAGTGTTCCCTTTATTTTTTTTGAGTGTATTTATATAAAGTAGATATCACAGGCTATTTACCCAAAGGGTACTATTGTTAGCCTATAAAAACCCCAATCACCCTCTTACCTGGATTGTCCTTGTCAGGTTATCCCGTCCACCTTCACACTTATGTTATTTATTTACTTTTATTAATACCTTTACATTGTTGGGCCCTCTTTTATTACAGGCCTACCCGTACGCTGGTTACTTAAGAAGATTTTGTACAAGTAACAAACGTATATGTAGCGGAGCTGCAATATTAAATCCCAATATCTCCGCTGGTAAAATAAGGTAATCCAAGTAAAGCGCTGGAAAGTAAGGCAATATCCCAAATCCCCCAGTAACCGGACGAAACACAGTTCTGGGAGTCAACTGAACAGTTTATTCACAGCTCCAGCATTTATGCAATTCCCCATGCAAGGGGTTTCCTTAATCCCCTTACAGGGGCTATACAGTAGTGGACTACATGGGAAACTGAAAATACAGGACATTTCTCTCACCATGCACTGCTGTACGGGAGGGACACTCCCACTAGAATATCCTGTCAAGTGGATTATCCCTCCGTACAGCAGAACCGGGTTTTAACATAAAAATATGTAACTTTGACATTATTCGTGGGATTACAATAAATGACCGTTCGGTAGATAGCTGGGGTCTGAGCGCACACTTCGTGAAAGTACCGCTCAGATCCCAGCAAAAATAACCGAACGCCGCACGAAACATACTTTTCTATCAAATTTTCCTAAAAGTACTGAACAACTATTGGGAGCCCAAATACCGAAAGACCGGAGCTCCCGAACGGCCTGGAAGTCCAGTGGTGTTCGCGCTGTCGAGTAGCCGATTTTAGTTCGTGGTGCTCGACGACCAAACACTGCTGGGCTAACAAAGGATCCAAGATGACGACAGCCGGGTGGTCGGTAGCCGAACGACGGCCACCTAGGAAAGCAATTAACTACCGATTGCAACAATGTTGCAATCGGTTAATGGGCGCCACACGACCCTATGCGGGTGGGCTCCCGTTCGGTACCTTATTCGTTTCACGAACAGTGTTTAAAGTCACTGTTCGTGAAACTACCACATGCATGCTAGCGGCTTTCGGCTGTTAGCCTATGCAGGCTCTCTATGCTAAAACACACGAATACATTTTTACACCAGGTTAACACAGCTATTTCAGACAACCTTCTGATGTTATACAATAAGTCTTAAAGTGGCTAGGTTTGCCACAATGCTCCCCCAGAACCAAGCTGGCATACACAGTCTGATCCCAACGGATCAGCTTGGGGCTGTCCGGAGGAGTACTCACAGATCACTTCTCAAGGTCAGTCTGTCTAGATAACCCGTCGTGTTACCGTTTTGCTTTCCTGGGCGGTAATGAATAGTAAAGTCAAAAGGCTGCAGCGCCAAACTCCAGCACAGCAGCCTGGCATTGTCCCCTGCCACGCGGTCCAGCCACACCAACGGGTTGTGATCTGTGAGTAGGGAAAAAGGTTGTCCATATAAATAAGGCTGCAACTTTTTGAGGGCCCACACCACGGCCAGGCATTCTTTCTGAATGGCGGTGTAGCTCACTTCGCTGGGTAATAGCTTTCGGCTTAAATAAGCTATGGGATGTTCTCCGCCATCTGCTCCAACTTGGCTCAGCACTGCTCCCAATCCAAACATTGAAGCGTCTGAGTGGACAAGAAATCGTTTAGTTGGATCAGGAGCAGCAAGTACAGGTGCATTGGTTAAAGCAGTTTTGAGTTGTTGGAATGCCTGATCACACTCTGGGGCCCAGATAACCTGTCGAGGTAGGTTTTTGCAGGTCAAGTCAGTCAGTGGTTTGGCCAGGGCCAGTGGCGTACATACCAGGGTCGCAGGGGTCGCGGCTGCGACCGGGCCCGGCCCACCAGGGGGCCCGGCCGCCCCTGCGACCCGGTATGTAGCCACAGGGCCAGCCTCTTCCCCTGGGGGGCCCAGAAGCCGACCACCCCAGGGCCCCCCGAGGCTGGCCCTGCTGACCCCGGTGGGCGGGCTGTCTGGGCGGCCGGCGCGCGAGGGAGCACTTTACACTGTGTGCTTCCTCTTCCGCTCCCTCGCGCACCGCACTGATACCGGAGCCGGAAGATGACGTCATCTTCCGGCGCCGGCATCCCTACGCGGCGCGCGAGGGAGCTGAAGACCCCTTTTCCCAGGTATACCGTTCTCCCTCTAGTTCGTCCTGGTCGGAGATCACCCTATCCCTGTATACTTTTAACGTGAGGTCTATTGGAGTGGAGCTTGAGGAATAAAGGCGGAAGTCATTCGACCCAGGTCGTTCCCCAATACGACATCCGCTGGCAGTTTCTGCATCAGGCCCACCTCTACCATGCCCTCCCCAACACCCCAATTCAAACTTACTTTGGCGGTGGGTAATCTGTATACCGCTCCCCCTGCTACTTGCACTGCTACAGATCCGCCGGTGTGTGCGGAGCCTCGAACCAAATGAGGGGCTACCAGAGTCGGAGCCCTTGGACCTCTTTCCCTTCCAGGGTTACTAGCTGGCGATGGTGTTGCCTGTTGTCTGTGGCTTGTACCGACATCACATCATGTAGTATCCCCACGGGCTCTTCTTTTTGATTAAAAAGTATCTCCTGGGTTGCTGGCAGTGGTGGGCGGCTGCTCTTGGTGCTGGGTTCTGCCGTACCTGGCTCCATGCTTGGCGGCTCCGGTTCTGGGTACACTCTCTCGCCATGTGGCCCCATTGTTTGCACGTATGGCACTGGATATTAGCTAAGCCATTAAATCTGGAGGGTGGCGTGTACCCCCCCCGGGGTTGGCCGGAATGGGGTCGCTGTAGGTGCAGTAGGGGTAGCTGTGTGAGGTTGAGTGGTGGGTCAAGGGTACCCTTGGTTGAGGGTACCGTGATGCCTCCTGGTGTCATAGTGTTGGTCTGCTAGTCTTGCAGCTTCTGTTAGGGTGAGGGGTTTTCTATCTCACACCCATTCCTGTGCCTCTGGAAAACTGTTCTAACAGCAGCAATTGCCGTAACTCCTCCATGGTGGTTGCTTGACTGACTTGCATCCACCCCTGGGAGGCTTGGCCCAGTTTGTGGGCCCATTCTGCGTGGGAATCTTTCGATGGTTTGCGCAACCCTCGAAACTTGCGCCGGTATGCCTCTGGGGTTTCACCCGGGCATAATCTTTGCTCTCCTCCCTGGGTACAGCCCGATAGGCTTCTGCTGCCTGACCTGACAGTTTGCCTGCCTGCTCCAAATCATGCAAGTCACATAGCCTCTCAAAGTCTTGTAAATACCCATCAATCTTGTCTTTCTCTTCACAGAACATTTTTAAAGCATGGTATGGGATCTTAAGCTTTACCTGGCTGACAACTGAAGTAATAGACTCTGCTCTGGGAGGAGCATCCTGCGGTCCGTGTGCCATCACATACTCCTGCACATCCGCCATGAGTACTGTCAGTATTTCCAGGGGTACTGGCTGGGGTAAAAATTCCATCCTGGTCCTCATTTCCTTTTGGAAGGGGGTTTCCTCCATGGCTGGTGGGGGTGTAATGCTGCGAGCTCTGTCTCCCTCCATCAATTCAGCAATCAGCACAGCTTTTGGCTTATTGCTGGCTATCTTACCCCTGGCTTCCAGTAGTTCCTATAACGTCTGCCGTTTCAATGCAGTGTAGTCTGGCTCCATTCACCTCTGTGTTCGGTTGGTTCTTTGTTGCATCCGAATTGCCATTCACTTTCCTGTTCGGTAGTTTCAATTACCCGAACACCGCTTTTCGGCTGTAAGGTTGGATCCCGTCGCTTGCCACCAATTGTAGCGGAGCTGCAATATTAAATCTCAATATCTCCGCTGGTAAAAAAAAAGGTAATCCAAGTAAAGCGCTGGAAAGTAAGGCAATATCCCAAATCCCCCAGTAACAGGACGAAACACAGTACTGGGAGTCAACTGACAAGTTTATTCACAGCTCCAGCATTTATGCAATTCCCCATGCAAGGGGTTTCCATAATCCCCTTACAGGGGCTATACAGTAGTGGATTACATGGGAAACTGAAAATACAGGACATTTCTCTCACCATGCACTGTTGTACGGGAGGGACACTCCCACTAGAATATCCTGTCAAGTGGATTATCCCTCAGTACAGCAAAACCGGGTTTTAACATAAAAATATGTAACTTTGACATTATTCGTGGGATTACAATAAATGACCGTTCGGTAGATAGCTGGGGTCTGAGCGTACAGTTCGTGAAAGTACCGCTCAGATCCCAGCATAAATAACTGAACGCCGCACGAAACATACTTTTCTATCAAATTCCCCTAAAAGTACCGAACAACTATTGGGAGCCCAAATACTGAAAGACCGGAGCTCCCGAACGGCCTGGAAGTCCAGTGGTGTTCGCGCTGTCGACTATCCGATTTTAGTTCCAGGCGCTCGACGACCAAACATCGCTGGCCTAACAAAGGATCCAAGATGGCCGACCGCTGTGTGGTCGGTAGCCGAACGACGGACACCTAGGAAAGCAATTAACTACAGATTGCAACAATGTTGCAATCTGTTAATGGGCGCCACACGACCCTATGCGGGTGGGCTCCCGTTCGGTACCTTATTCGTTTCACGAACAGTGTTTAAAGTCCCTGTTCGTGAAACTACCATATGCATGCTAGCAGCTTTCGGCTGTTAGCCTATGCAGGCTCTCTATGCTAAAACACACAAATATATTTTTACACCAGGTTAACACAGCTATTTCAAACAACCTTTAAATGTTCTGCAATATGACCTAAAGTGGCTAGGTTTGCCACAGTATACATTGCTGGTTGCACTTTTTGCATTTTATCAAGCTATATTAGGTCTATTGCAAGTGTTCCACTATGTGTTCTACTGTTTATTGTGTTTGGGGATACACTTTGTAGTAGTCTGCAGCTGATTAATTATATACCAAAACAACAATTTCACACCTAGAACTTCATTATAGCGCCATTATACACACCTTTATTTTTTTAATAAGTGACCTGTCTCAGTAAGGTTGCTGCTAGGTCCAGTTAAGTGGCATTCAGTGAGCAGCCCAGAAATCAGCTGAAACTGAAATGGCAGAAATGGACACCAGTTTCGAATTGGCCTTTTTAATAAAGGCTTTGTGGGTTGCCATCTGCATTAAATGCCTACTTTTTATACCATGTCCTGTTCTTTCCCATTATTAGGTATGGCTGCATAAGTTATCAGACAGATGATCTCCCCCAAGCTGTATTTTTCTATTCCCGTCTGCCACGAGCTGCGACTCTGCGAGTGTGTTCACTGTGGGTTGTGGTCAGGATGAACAACTCCTTTTTAGCTTTGTCCTGGCAGAGAGCAGTCGTTTCAATTCCCGTCTGCCACGAGCTGTGACCCTGCGAGTGTGTTCACTGTGGATTGTGGTCAGGATGAACACCCTTTTTATCTTTGTCCTGGCAGCGAGCAACCATATCTATCCCCATCGCTGCGACCCTGCGAGTGCGTTCACTGTAGATTGTTGTCAGGATTTAAACAACCTTTTTTATCTTTGTCCTGGCAGAGAGCAGCCGTTTTGATTCTCGTCTGCCACGAGCTGCGACCCTGCGAGTGTGTTCACTGTGGATTGTGGTCAGGATGTAAACCTTTTTAATCTTTGACCCCGCAGAGAGCAGCCTAGAAATCAGCTGAAACTGAAATGGTTTTCCCCCCTTTTTCATTTCTTTCTTTTCTGCTAGAGCCTTTGAGAAACTTGTATGACTTTTTCTGATTGTGCCGCCGGTCAGTCTCATTTTAACCAATTACAGGTATATACAAGGGTGATAGCCCTTGTTTAGAAAGGGGTTGGTTAGGTCCACTAGTTGCAACCTGGGGAATCCCAGAGGCTAGTTTTGTTATTAGGGGTACACCGTGATCAGCGCCATGGGAATCGGCACTTTCTACTGAGGGTCCTGCAGTAAGTGGCAAAGAGTCTTCACCAGCATCGCTCTCTGAGGCTGTGGCCTCTGAGTCGGCCATTAAAATTTAAAAGTTCTCCCCGGCGCTAATCTTCCAAAGCATAGTGTACAAAACTGGAACTTTTTTTTTTTTTTTAAACATTTTTGATAACTATTATTTTTCACTTTATTTTACTTTTCACCCCCTAACTAACACTAAATTCACCAATTTCCACTATCTCCAGCTAACAATCACCAAATGAAAAATAATAAAATGTAAAAAAAATCAATTTGACCTTTGAGGGTGAGCTGTATTCTGTAAGTAGAGCGAGGGGGATTTGAAATATGAGCAGCACTATGATCACTGTGACTTGCTATCACATCAATCACATGGTCTGGGACATCACGTTTTGCTGCTGGTGTGCCTCGGACACCAAGGTACCTAGCAGCATTAAGCCCACGATCACAGCAACTGCGGCAATCTGGCATTCATTTTAGTACATGGCAGAATATTTCCACCCAACGTCGAAGGGGGTTGGCATGCACAGCTAAGGGTTAAAGAGAATGTGTGCAAGGTTTGTTAAGTTGTTCTATTGGCCAGCCCTCTAGGCTGTGACAGAATGTTTGTTACTGTAGCAATCTCTTTGTGTCTGCTATTACAACATGTCAATGCACACCTCATTTAAAGGACCACTCTAGGCACCCAGACCACTTCAGCTTAATGAAGTGGTCTGGGTGCCAGGTCCTTCTAGGGTTAACCCATTTTTTCATAATTATAGCAGTTTCAGAGAAACTGCTATAATTATGAATGGGTTAAGCCTTCCCCCTAATCCTCTAGTAGCTGTCTCATTGACAGCCACTAGAGGCGCTTGCGTGCTTCTCACTGTGAAAATCACAGTGAGAGCACGCCAGCGTCCATAGGAAAGCATTGTAAATGCTTTCCTATGAGACCGGCTGAATGCGCGCTCAGCTCTTGCCGCGCGTGCGCATTCAGCCGGCGGGGCGGATCGGAGGCGGAGAGGAGGAGGAGAGCTCTCCACCCAGCGCTGGAAAAAGGTAAGTTTTTACCCCTTTCCCCCTTCCAGAGCCGGGCGGGAGGGGGTCCCTGAGGGTGGGGGCACCCTCAGGGCACTATAGTGCCAGGAAAACGAGTATGTTTTCCTGGCACTATAGTGGTCCTTTAACGCTGTATTTATTCTTTTTTCATTGGTCATTTTAAGTAGTTTTGATTGATACTTCTAGAGTTGTACAGATGACTATTTCCACACGTTGCTGTGTACGCGGACTTTACGAAGAACGTAAGGAAATTACCTTTGCCCCATTACATAGCACTGCACTCCGCTGAAAGATCCAGGAACTCCTCTTTATTGCAGCAGCCGTGGCTGGGAAGTTCAGCCTCTCCGGTGAAACGCCGATTACTCCAAGTGAGAGGGACGATGTCCAGCGGGGTGAGAGCTGATCTATCCGGACCTGAGGAGAGAGACGGAGTCTATTCACTAAATGCTATATCAGATTTCATTCTACGTGGTATTGCTGTATTCACTTACAACCAAACACTAAGAAAGGCAGTGAGTTTTATTTTGAATAAAAAATTATTTCTGTATTAGGATTAAAAAATAAAATAAAATAAAAATTAAATAAAGCTGTTTAGACAATAGAATGATTTGTGGGGAAATCTGGGGTCTAGTTATAAGTTTCCTTCAAAATAGGATGTCTTACAGTTATCACATCATCACTAAAATCCGGCTTTATCCTGAACCTGAGAAGCAAACGCAATGTGACATCACTTAAACTCAGCTCTACCCTAATTCCCAGAGGGAGACGCTATGTGACATCATCACTAAAACCCAGTTCCATCCTAATCCCGAGAGGGAGACGCTATGTGACATCACTAAAAACCCAGCTCTACCCTGATCCCGAGAGGGAGACGCTATGTGACATCACTAAAAACCCAGCTCTACCCTGATCCCGAGAGGGAGACGCTATGTGACATCACTAAAAACCCAGCTCTATCCTGATGCCGAGAGGGAGACGCTATGTGACATCACTAAAAACCCAGCTCTATCCTGATCCCGAGAGGGAGACGCTATGTGACATCACTAAGACCCAGCTCTATCCTGATCCCGAGAGGGAGACGCTACGTGACATCACTAAGACCCAGCTCTATCCTGATCCTGAGAGGGAGATGCTATGTGACATCACTAAAACCCAGCTCTATCCTGATCCCGAGAGGGAGATGCTATGTGACATCATCACTAAAACCCAGTTCCATCCTAATCCCGAGAGGGAGACGCTATGTGACATCACTAAAAACCCAGCTCTATCCTGATGCCGAGAGGGAGATGCTATGTGACATCACTAAAACCCAGCTAGGGTGAGCTCTATCCTGATCCCGAGATGGTGAGCTCTACAGCCTATGTGACATCACTAAGACCCAGCTCTATCCTGATCCCAGAGAGGGAGGCTATGTGACATCACTAAGACCCAGGCCTATCCTGATCCCGAGAGGGAGATGCTATGTGACATCACTAAGACCCAGCTCTATCCTGATCCCGAGAGGGAGATGCTATGTGACATCATCACTAAAACCCAGTTCCATCCTAATCCCGAGAGGGAGAGCTATGTGACATCACTAAAACCCAGCTCTACCCTGATCCCGAGAGGGAGACGCTATGTGACATCACTAAAACCCAGCTCTACCCTGATCCCGAGAGGGAGATGCTATGTGACATCACTAAAACTCAGCTCTACAGAATCCTGAGAGGGAGATGCTATGTGACATCACTAAGACCCAGCTCTATCCTGATCCCGAGAGGGAGACGCTATGTGACATCACTAAGACCCAGCTCTACCCTGATCCCGAGAGGGAGATGCTATGTGACATCACTAAAACTCAGCTCTACAGAATCCTGAGAGGGAGATGCTATGTGACATCACTAAAAACCCAGCTCTACCCTGATCCCGAGAGGGAGACGCTATGTGACATCACTAAAAACCCAGCTCTACCCTGATCCCGAGAGGGAGACGCTATGTGACATCACTAAAAACCCAGCTCTACCCTGATCCCGAGAGGGAGACGCTATGTGACATCACTAAAAACCCAGCTCTATCCTGATCCCGAGAGGGAGATGCTATGTGACATCACTAAAACTCAGCTCTACAGAATCCTGAGAGGGAGATGCTATGTGACATCACTAAGACCCAGCTCTACCCTGATCCCGAGAGGGAGAAGCTATGTGACATCACTAAGACCCAGCTCTATCCTGATCCCAAGAGGGAGACGCTATGTGACATCACTAAGACCCAGGCCTATCCTGATCCCGAGAGGGAGATGCTATGTGACATCACTAAGACCCAGCTCTATCCTGATCCCGAGAGGGAGATGCTATGTGACATCATCACTAAAACCCAGTTCCATCCTAATCCCGAGAGGGAGACGCTATGTGACATCACTAAAAACCCAGCTCTACCCTGATCCCGAGAGGGAGACGCTATGTGACATCACTAAAAACCCAGCTCTACCCTGATCCCGAGAGGGAGACGCTATGTGACATCACTAAAAACCCAGCTCTATCCTGATCCCGAGAGGGAGATGCTATGTGACATCACTAAAACTCAGCTCTACAGAATCCTGAGATGGAGATGCTATGTGACATCACTAAGACCCAGCTCTACCCTGATCCCGAGAGGGAGAAGCTATGTGACATCACTAAGACCCAGCTCTATCCTGATCCCGAGAGGGAGACGCTATGTGACATCACTAAGACCCAGCCCTATCCTGATCCCGAGAGGGAGATGCTATGTGACATCACTAAGACCCAGCTCTATCCTGATCCCAAGAGGGAGATGCTATGTGACATCACTAAGACCCAGCTCTATCCTGATCCCGAGAGGGAGATGCTATGTGACATCATCACTAAAACCCAGTTCCATCCTAATCCCGAGAGGGAGACGCTATGTGACATCACTAAAAACCCAGCTCTATCCTGATGCCGAGAGGGAGATGCTATGTGACATCACTAAAACTCAGCTCTACAAAATCCTGAGAGGGAGATGCTATGTGACATCACTAAGACCCAGCTCTATCCTGATCCTGAGCGGGAGAAGCTATGTGACATCATTAAGACCCAGCTCTACAAAATCCTGAGAGGGAGATGCTATGTGACATCACTAAGACCCAGCTCTATCCTGATCCTGAGAGGGAGAAGCTATGTGACATCATTAAGACCCAGCTCTACCCTGATCCCGAGAGGGAGACGCTATGTGACATCACTAAGACCTAGCTCTATCCTGATCCCGAGAGGGAGACGCTATGTGACATCACTAAAACTCAGCTCTACAGAATCCTGAGAGGGAGATGCTATGTGACATCACTAAGACCCAGCTCTATCCTGATCCCGAGAGGGAGATGCTATGTGACATCACTAAGACCCAGCTCTATCCTGATCCCGAGAGGGAGACGCTATGTGACATCACTAAAACCCAGTTCCATCCTAATCCCGAGAGGGAGACGCTATGTGACATCACTAAAAACCCAGCTCTATCCTGATGCCGAGAGGGAGATGCTATGTGACATCACTAAAACCCAGCTCTATCCTGATACCAAGAGGGAGACGCTATGTGACATCATCACTAAAACCCAGCTCTATCCTGATCCCGAGAGGGAGATGCTATGTGACATCATCACTAAAACCCAGCTCTATCCTGATCCCGAGAGGGAGATGCTATGTGACATCACTAAAACCCAGCTCTATCCTGATCCCGAGAGGAAGACGCTATGTGACATCATCACTAAAACCCAGCTCTATCCTGATCCCGAGAGGGAGATGCTATGTGACATCACTAAAACCCAGGTCTATCCTGATCCCGAGAGGGAGATGCTATGTGACATCACTAAAACCCAGCTCTATCCTGATCCCGAGAGGGAGATGTGATGTGGCATCACCAAAACCCAGCTCTATCCTGATACCAAGAGGGAGAAGCTATGTGACATCACTAAAACCCAGCTCTATCCTGATCCTGAGAGGGAGATGCTATGTGACATCACTAAAACCCAGCTCTATCCTGATCCTGAGAGGGAGATGCTATGTGACATCACTAAAACCCAGCTCTATCCTGATGTTAATTTTACATCATTAAATGTACCTGGAAAAGGAAAAGGCGAGGCAGTGGCTGAGCCAGAACCACAATTCCTTGGTTGTAGCTGGAAACCCGTGTAGCTGTGCGATTTCCGTGTAAAAGGAGAATGTTCTTCCCGTGGTTATCCATAAAGTGCAAAGTCTGAGGCTGGAAATGAGGCTGAAGGTCAACCTGGGGGAAAAATAAAATCAGATTCAGTCATTGCGACAGACACACAGCGGCCCCTGTTTGTCATTGTGTCACCCTGTGGGGGGAGGGACAGACATAGCACCCCTTGTATGTGTCACCCTGCGGGGGGGGAGGAGAGATAGACTCAGCGCCCCCTGTCTGTGTCACTGTGTCACCCTGCAGAGGGAGGGACAGACATAGCACCCCTTGTCTGTGTCACTGTGTCACCCTACGGGGGGAGGGACAATCTCACAGCGCCCCCTGTCTGTTACTGTGTCACCCTGCAGGTGGAGGGACAGACACATAGCGACCCCTGTCTGTGTCACTGTGTCACCCTGTAGGTGGAGGGACAGATCCCTAGCATCCAGTCTGTGTCACCCTGCAGGGGGAGGGACAGACATAGCACCCCTGTCACTGTGTCACCATGCAGGGGGAGGGACAGACATAGCACCCCTTGTCTGTGTCACTGTGTCACCCTGCAGGAGGAGGGACAGACTCATAGCCCCCTGTCTGTGTCACTGTGTCACCCTGCGGGGGGAGGGACAGACTCATAGTGCCCCCTGTCTGTGTCACTGTGTCACCCTGTAGGTGGAGGGACAGATCCATAGCGCCCCCTGTCTGTGTCACTGTGTCACCCTGCGGGGGGAGAGACAGACTCAGCACCCTCGGTCTGCCTTGCAGGGGAACCATCTGAGATAAATCTCAGTCCAACTTACAGCTTGCTCTGCTTCCTCCTCTTCCTCGCTTTCCGATGTCACAGAGGGTGGTTTGGTGACGTCACATTCTTCTAGTACAGAGGAGCTGACGGTAGAGACTGCGGTGACACTTCCATGGAGGTCAAGTACGGCGTACACAGCCTGAGAACATATAGCTACATGGTAATCTACGTCTAAGCACATCTTTTATACAGTTAATGCAAAAAAAAAAACCTATAAAACAACCTGAAACCGATTATACTACAAAAAGAGAACAAAAATCCTTCTAGACTCCATAATAGCAAATCAGATTTCTCTTGGATCACCGAGCTGTCCCTATACATATTAAAGAGTTCATGTAGGGCTATGAAATTAACACAATTGCAGAGTAAAACCAAAGTTAAAGGTACACAATAGGCACCCCAGAGCATGTCAGCTCAATGAAGTGATCTGGGTGCAGTGCAGTAAGACATTGCAGGACAGACACTAGAGGCACTTCCTGGATTCTAACGGAGTTTGACTCCATTAAATGACGCTGGACGTTGTCACGCTCTGCATGAGGACATCCAGTGTCAGTGAGATCCCCATAGGAAAGCATTGACCACACTGCGCATGCATATCAGGTCCCCCTGTGGGATGAGGTCAGAAGAGGGGGAGTACGACCCAGCGCCGAGGGACATTTGCGCTGGAATCAGGTGAGTAAATAACCAAATCCTTAAAAAAAAAAAAGCGCCTTATTGTGGGCGCAACACGTTAGTGTTTCATTTTGTACTATTGGATTTATTATTTTGTTTTCAAATAAAATTAGATTATTGAATTGGGACCTTCCTGTTTTTACCTGTAGAATTTATACTTGGCTGTGTAGGATTGAGAGGAACTTTACACTGCTCTCACATATTCTATCAAAGCTGACCAGTACACGCTACCGACAGGATCGGGACTAGGATTGTACAGTCAAAGTGCAGATATCTGGAGGGCATTGTAAGTGCATTTCCTTTATCTTGTTCAGAATCACCAGCAACATAAATACTTCACTATATTCTATTTTATTGTTTGGTTTGTACGGATCTTGTATATTTTTAGACAGTGCTATCATATCCCCTCTGGGGAAAAGAAATCCACTGTCTCTAGCCTGTTTTCTTGTTTATGAGGTGAGTGAACATATACTAGGATCAGTAAAGCAAGACAAATTAGAGTTATGGTAAAAGTGACCTAGACAAGAAGCAGGATACAGTAGCTCACTTTATGAATTTAAGTAAAGTATATATTCAAGCTTAACCAACGGCAAATTATGTGGAAATTATAAGACCAGAACAAGGAACATACTTCAGAGCTGAAAAATCATTCTGCAATAAAGGTAGAGGTAGCACTCCACGTTGGAGCATAATATCAAAAACTGGATAATCCGGGCACGAGTCCAAGACACATCAACCCAGCAACCCATTAGAGGCATGAGCTGTATTGTGGTAGCCAGCTAAACCCGACAGACCCAGAGACGGACCAGAACCAACCCCCGATGTATGTAAAGGAGTGGAATCAATTTGGTCCTGGAGTCTGAATGGGGCAGCAACCCGGCATTTAAAGAACAGTTTCCATTTCAGAGACATCTGGGATTTTCAAGGTAGTGTCTTCCTTTGATGAAGGCTAGACACCGGGGGTAGAACCAGCAATATAAAATGTTATGTGATAAATAGGAAGTCAGAGCCTGTAGTTGTGGGAGGAGTTACCAAGCATATAAATACACAGGCCACCCCTTCCTCTGGACCCAGATGGTCTGGGTTAGTACAGAACCATCTACTTACGGTTCAAAGGCCATCAACACCACCTGCATAAACGCCAAACAAGTTGGTCTTGGCCTAGTGCGGCCCATGCAATTATTAATTTTACCTCACTCTAGTAAAAAGAGCCGCCTCCTTCGAAGCTCATGGGGCAACACTGCGTCCAGCCCAGCCATGGCTTTTCCTGTTTCCTCATTGTTTACATTAAAACTAAGTTTGTTCAGACCACAATGGGCTAGGCTATTACGGACATTCAACATGTATTCGCCCAATGTTCAGCCTTTCACGAACTAGGGAGGCATTCGCAGTTCAGTCCGTATTCTTCCCTCATCCGGATATGGCGAGTTTCACTACGAACACGAATTCAGCCTATTTCAATCATTCATAGCATCACAGTGATACCTCGATTCGGTTCATGTATTCTGCTCTAATTTGGACATGGCGAGTTTCACTACTAACATGAATTCAGCCTATTTCAATCATAAATAGCGTCACAGTAATACCTCGATTCGGTTCATGTATTCTGCTCTCATTCGGATATGGCGAGTTTCACTACTAACACGAATTCAGCCTATTTCAATCATACATAGCGTCACAGTGATACCTCGATTCGGTTCATGTATTCTGCTTATTGTATAGTGAATGCAGTGTTTGTGTAGTGTGTGTATATAATGAATGCAGTGTGTGTGTGTTTGTGTAGTGTGTGTATATAATGAATGCAGTGTGTGTGTGTTTGTGTAGTGTGTGTATATAATGAATGCAGTGTGTGTGTTTGTGTAGTGTGTGTATATAATGAATACAGTGTGTGTGTTTGTGTGTAGTGTGTGTATATAATGAATGCAGTGTGTGTGTTTGTGTAGTGTGTGTATAATGAATGCAGTGTGTGTGTGTTTGTAGTGTGTGTATATAATGAATGCAGTGTGTGTGTGTTTGTGTAGTGTGTGTGTATATAATGAATGCAGTGTGTGTGTTTGTAGTGTGTGTATATAATGAATGCGTGTGTGTGTGTTTGTGTAGTGTGTGTATATAATGAATGCAGTGTGTGTGTGTTTGTGTAGTGTGTGTATATAATGAATGCAGAGTGTGTGTGTAGTGTGTGTATATAATGAATGCAGAGTGTAGCGGAGCTGCAATATTAAATCCCAAGATCTCCGCTGGTACAGAAAGTAATCCAAAGTAAAGCGCTGGAATTAAGGCTGTGACGAGACCAATCTCGCCACATTGCATTGGAGGAGCCTGGTTTCCCGCCTGCTGCCTTTGGATTATGGACCGGCAGTTAAATGGTTAATTTTACTGTGCAGAAAGATTTATTCCTTCCTTTCTGCACAGCCGTTCGGTAGATTCTATCTACCGAACAAACAGACTTCTATCAGCCTCCCCAGAGCCGTGGGAAGTCGGCCGGCGCCGTTAATTGGCCACCCAGAAGCTGACATGTGCCCTCCATTTACCTCCCTGAACGAGCGTGTGCCGGCAATTGACCACCCAGTAGCTGCGGTTAACCGCAGCTTAATTGACTGTTACTGGGTGGTCGCGGTTACACCTAGCCGCCACACGATGGCAATGTTCTGGAGCTCCCCGGGCAGCCAGCGCTTTTCTGCCCGGCTTTCCTACGCCAAATCTGGACACTGTCAGCTAAGCACCGCTGAGCCTCCAGCCCCTGGTTCTGATTCGTACCAATTTAACGAATGTATGTAGATTCAGTATTTTGTGTTGGGGGAAATGTTTTAACCCAGATAGCTATGCCATGGAGCCTATTTGTGTAATTAAAGACTTTGGCTCCATGGCAATTAAACTGTATTCGTGTGGTCTGAGTGCCATTCACCTAATAATGTGCACTCAGACCTGAGCTATCTGGGGATATGTTACATATCTGTGTTTTATGTAGTAAATGTTACTTTATGTATTTTAAAGTATAATACTGGTTTTGTGTCCCCACATGTGTAATGGAGTTTTGCCTTTGTCTTGGGAGATAATTGAGTTACTTCTCAATTTTATCACATGACAGGAGGCTTCATATTTTGCATAACTTTCTTTACTTTATGCCTCCAGCAGCACAAGTCAATCAATAAACTTTAAACCAATCAGTAACAGGCATCCCATCCATATATAAAGCCCTGACAGTCACATGACTTCCTCTTTCTTTGCTGCTTACCAGCCAAGGCACAGGTCAGAGTATTTTGCTCCAAACTGTTTTACTGAATATTGCAATTGTCATTAGTTAATCATTTATTGCTTAACTTTCAGTTTGTTCCAAACTGTTTTTATTAATATTGCTATGGTCACTGTAGTTAGACACCTTATGCTAGACATTCAGTTTTAATCCTAACTGTTTTTTCTGGATACCACTTTAATTAAACTTTATTAATTGACTTTCAGTTTGCTCCAACTGTTTTTATTAATATTGCTATGGTCACTTTAGTTAGATTTTTAATGCTAGACATTCAGTTTTTGCTCCAAACTGTTTCTGGATATGCATGGCCACTTTTGTTAAACTTTATTAGCTTGTCCTGCAATTTTGGCCTAAACGTTTTTCATTATTTTGCACTTGCCTTCCATTTGGATTTGTATAGTGTGATATTCTCCCCTGTTACCCTTCCCCTGAATTAACCCTGTATTTTCTGCTTTATTAGCCTGTTTTCTGTTGCTGGCACCTTTTCTTTCCTATGCTTTACTCTGGTCTCGCATGGATCGCGGCGTTTTACCGCGAGCACGCTTTTTATTCATTGGTGCTGGGACTTCAGGGCAGGTCTCTGGGGGTTGGGGATGTCGGGGGGACTCTTTTCCATGCCGGCAGACCGCGATCGTATCCTCGATCGTGGGCCGCACGGCACTTTTGCGCGCGAACGGCGGCCATCTTGAATCTCGCGGCACTCGCGAGATTCACGTCGGCCATGTCGTTTGGCCAGTTCGTGATTCCCACGAACTGGCGGCTAGTTCTGTACTGTTTCATATATTTTTCCTGTGAAATAAAAGTTTTACAAGTACTTTTGAGCTCAATACTGTTCATGGGCATGTGGAATAAAGGTTTTATATGTACCTTTCCTGGAAGATTATGAATGGACTGTTCACTGCTGAGCTCTATACTGGCATATTTCATTGGCATGTGAAATAAAAGTTTTATATGTAACTCTGCATGAATATGTAGGACTGATCCCTGCTGTGTGCATCTGCTGACAGTTTGCTCTATTCTGTTCTATACAATTGACATGTTGAATAACAGTTTTATTGTACATCTGGAGGATTATGAATGGACTGTCCCCTGCTGTGGGTATATAGTGGATGCATTACTCTATCTACTGGCAGGGAAACTACTCCCACTGGACCTCACAACCATTGGATACACTCCTTCCCCACAGGGATCCACCTCCCAGGACACAGTAGTGGAGGCACATAACGGAGTGATTAACAGGGGTGTTCCCCCTTACGCTGGGTGACCCCCAAGCGTGGCAGACACCTCTCCAAAGTGACATTGTGGTACAGGGGTGACCCCCCCTTACGCTGGGTGACCCCCAAGCGAATCTGGTTCCTGTCCTAGTGACATACATATACTGGGGTGATCCCCCTACTCTGGGTGAACCCCAAGCGAATATTATTCCGGTACTAGTGACATACATATACTGGGGGGAATCCCCACGCCCTAGGGCGGGCTCATTTCCACGGAGTACGATCTGTTACTGTATGCACAGACCGGGTCACACTGAATACATGTATATCGACAGAGCCAGGAAGGAGAGCTCATGGTGCTGCCAATTCTCCACAGTACTATATCCTATAAGGGTGACCCCTTGGATAATTTGGAGGCTACCCTACCTCCCCATACACGGGCTACGTCCCGACATTACTGACCGCTCATCCCGGTCTTATTGAGGGTGACCCCCTCCTCAGACCACTCCCAGGAAATCTCTAAGTGGTACTGATTGAAACAATTCTGGGTGACCCCCAGTTGTACGTGGAGGCCCAATAAGTGGCAATAAGTGTACTACCGTACCTGACACCTGTTCGGTACCCCATAGACCGAAAGAGTGTCCCAACATGCCATAAGAGACATTCATACAGGGGTGACCCCCCTATGCTGGGTGAACCCCAAGCGAGTCTTACTCCGGTGCTAGTGGCATAGGTACAAAGGGGTGACCCCCCGCACCCTTTCTAGGGCTTCTACCTTCAGAGTACGCTCTGTCATTGTATGCACAGACCAGGGCGCCCTAGATGCATGTATTCTGGCACCTCTATGCTTCAACTGGGGTTCCGTACGCCCTTCCCTTAACCGAGAAGGAGAACTCACAGTGCTGCCAAAACTCCACAATTCTAGACCATATAAGGATGGACCCCGTGGACTATATATATTGAGGCTTTCACGTCTCCCAGACTCGGGCTACGTCCCGACATTGCAGACCGCTCATCCCGGTCTTACTGAGGGTGTCCTCATTCTCAGACCACTCCCCGGATCCTGCGAAAATGATACTGATTGATCAAAATTCTGGGTGACCCC